>JAODAL010019388.1:0-72181 GCA_025379985.1 Phyllomedusa bahiana | reverse complement strand
GTGGGGGGTGAAGCCGGGGAAAGTTGGAGACGGTTGTGTGGGGGACTGATAAGGGGAGAGAAGAGAAGAAGGTCCTGTGAGGAGCGGAGGTTGCGTGACGGGAGATATCTGGAGATTAGAGCAGAGATATATGGAGGGGAATGGTTATGGAGAGCCTTGTAGGTCAAGGTTGCTAATTGAACTGGATTCGGCGGGGCAATGGGAAGCCAGTGAAGGGATTGGCAGAGGGGAGTGGCAGAGGAGTATCGAGGAGAGAGGTGAATCAGATGGGCAGCAGAGTTAAGGATGGCTTGGAGGGGAGCGAGGGTGCTAGCTGGGAGGCCACAGAGAACATACGTTATATAAACATACGTTAATAAAATCACTAACAACGCGTTTGTCGCCGAGACCGGCGCTCCATCAGGAATTGGGATCTTCGAAATTGCCGGGACATACAGTAATTAAAATTTCCCTGTAGCGTTTCTCATTGGTCGGCATAACCAACCAATCAAATAGGAGCGCCAGTGTCCTATTAAACCTATGGAGAACTATTGACCAATCAGAATAGGAGCGACAGGGCCCCATTATAGCCTATGGAGAAGTTAGAACCAATCAATAATCAAAGGCGGGACAGTTCAAAATACAGTAAAAAGGCAGAAAAGAGCTGATTGGTTGAGCTAGCGGGGGCTTGGCTATCCCAGCCAATCAGAGCGGAGCTACTTCTCCCTTGTAGTCTATGGAGAGATCGGCGCAATGCAATCTACGGCGCTCAGCGCCATGTGGCATGGAGTATGAATAAAAAAATCATTTTTATTAAGTGTAAAAGATTATCAGATAAAGTGCTGAAACCTTCTCTAAAAATAAATCAGTTAAATCCCGAACAACGCGTTTGTCACCGAGACCGGCGCTACATAAGGAATTGCAATATAGAGATTCCCGGAAATACGTAATTCAAATTGTTTAAGCTCTTCTCATTGGTCGGCATAAACCAGCCAATCAGAATAGGAGCGAGAGTGGTCCATTATATCCTATGGAGGAGTATTGACCAATCAGAATAGGAGCGACAGGGACCCATTATAACCTATGGAGAAATATTGACCAATCATATTCAAAGGCGGGATAGTTCAAAATACAAATAAAAATGCAGAAAAGAGCTGATTGGTTGAGCTAGCGGGGGGTTGGCTTCCTGGCCAATCAGAGTGCGAGCTACTTTCTCAAGAGTTCTTTGGGAAAAGAAATTCTGAGCGCGCTCTGTGATTGGCTAAGTTAAAAGAGGCGCCTTTATTTTGACCAATGGGAGAGCGAACAGGGCTCTTATGGGTTCTCTAATGCAATCTGGAAAAAAAACTGTACATTGCCGAAATCAAATGATATACTACAGAAGTTGTACCGATCTGTATATAAAATGAACAATAATATAGGGGTAAAGAAAAAAAAAATTCAATAAAATCATGTTTATTTCTTTATTTTCGTGAGCCACTGTTCAATAGTATGGGTGTAACAAAAATAAAGAAATAAACATGATTTTATTGAATTAATATTTTTTTTTTTCGTTACCCCCATATTATTGATCATTTTATATACACATCAGTACAACTTCTGTAGTCTTACCATTTGTTTTCGGCCATGTACAGTTTTATTCCAGATTGCATTAGAAAACCTATAAGAACGTCGCTCGCTCTCCCATTGGTCAAAATAACCGCGCCTCTTTTAACTTAGCCAATCACAAACAGAGCTCGCTCTGCATTTCTATTTTTTTTTTCCGTCATAGAACTACTATGAGAAGAAAGTTGTGTATGTAGCTAGCGCTGATACTGATTGGCCTGCGTATGCCAAGCCTGCTTGACTCAAACAAATCAAATCTTTTCTGCCTTTTTTACTGTATTTTGAACTGTTCCCGATTTTGAATATGATTGGTTCAATTATTTGAGATGTTATTTTTCATTGGTTTAGAATGGGTCCTATCGCTCCTATTCTGATTGGTGGTTTTATGCAGTACAATGAGTATAGATTAAACATTTGTTCGATTGAATGTATTTCCCGGCAATTTCTCTATATTGCAATTCCTTATGTTAGCGCCGATCTTCGGTCGACAAACGGCGTTATGGTCGGGATTTAAGCTTATTTATTTTTAAGAGAAGTTTTTCAGCGATTTATCTGATAATGTTTTACACTAAATAAAATGATTTTTTTATTCATACTCCATGGACGCACGGCGCAGGCGCCGAGATTGCATTGCGCGATCTCTCCATTGATACAATGGGAGAAGTAGTCGCGCTCTGATTGGCGTGGGATAGCCACAGACCCCCGTAGTTCATCCAATCAGTCTTTTCTGCCATTTTTACTGTATTTTGAACGTGGTCACTCGCTGTGGTTTTAGGATTGGTCAATATAGTATGCTCAAGTAGGGTTTAGATTGGGTTCACTGTTGCTTTACTTTTCTGAATTGGCTGGTTTTATGAACGACCAATGAGAATAGCTTTAAGATTTGAAATTTAATGTTTGTCCTTTTCACCCCCCCCCAAACACCACACCCTCCCCCCAACCACCCACACCCTCCCTACCCCCCCTTCCCCCCCCACCCCCCCCCCCCCTCCCCCCCCCCCCCCCCCCCCCTCCCCCCCCCCCCTCCCCCCTTCCTCCCCCCCCCCCCCCCCCCCCCCCCCCCCTTCTTTTTTCCCCCGCCCCCCCCCCCCCCCCTTCCCACGCCCCCTTCTGCCACCATCCCTCCCCCTTCCCCCCCCCCTCCCCCCTCCCTTTCCCCTCCCCACCCCCCCCCCCCCCCCCCTCCTTTCCTCCTCCCCCCCCCTTCCCTCCCCCTCCCCCCCCCACCCCCCCTCCCCTCACTCCCCTCCCCATCCCCCCCCCCCCCTTTCCACCCCCCCCCCTCCCCCCCCCCCCGCCCTCCCCCCCCCCCTCCTCCCCCCACCCCCCCCCCCCCCCCCCCCCCCCCCCCCTTCCCCCCCCCCCACCACCCATCCCACCTTCCCCTTCCCCCACGCCACGAGCTCGCCACCCGCCCTCTCGCACTAAGCACGAACCATGAGCAAGCCCCCAGCTTTTTCTCCCGAGTGCTGCCAGAGCCCCTGAGCCCCCCTGCAGAGCATGAACGACAAGCCAGCATCTACGGTAGACACCCCAGCCCCAACGCACCCACCGGGGGTACTCACACGCTGTTCTCGACGAAGCAAGCCCCACTGCCAGACTCGACCCCCCCAGCTACAAGACACATCGCCAGTAGCCCCCCCCCCTCCCCCCCTTGCCCCCCCCCCCCCCCCCCCCGTCCCCCCCCCCCAACTCCGCCCCTTTTCCACCTGTGTTTTACCCTCCTCGCCCCCCCCCCTCCCCCCAAGCCCTGCTCGCGCGCATGAAGATTCCCAGCATCAGGAAGCAGACAGAGAGAGACAAATGCCCTTTTCACCCCCTCCGCAATTTCAAATATCCTAATTCTGATTTGAGCCATTCTAGTTTTATTGGAAAGTGATTTTTTTAAAATTATTTTATTTTTGAGGTTTGAGCTCTTTTTCTGAGATTGTTTTTACGCTTTATAAAGGCGATTTTTTTTGGATTATACTCCTGAACTGACACGGATGATGCAGCGCCGGTCGATTTCTTTTGCGACTTCTTCTATGTTTCCTCGCATGTTGTTTTGCTTCATTCGCCTCCGCCGGATCAATTAGACCAGAATAAACTAGTCTGACCTGTTTGGAGCTGCCGAGCTCGCTGCATTGACGGCCGCACTTTGCCGACTCGCGATCGTACATGCCTCGGAGTTTTCGAGCGCGCCGCGTCCCGTCCTGGAACGCCTACAGCGCGCCCACACCGCGCCCACTGCCCGCCCCTTCATGCGGGGCAGAGCCGAAAGTGGTGAACGCTGCGCTTAACATCGCATCCCTGCGTCCGACATGGGGTTCGGGCCGGTGAGGCGCAGGATACGCCAGAAATCGGGCGAAAAGCCAGATCATACATGTCGCCCTATATATGTTATGTTACTGAGAGACAGATTTCTCTCTTCCGGAGGAGAGCTCATTTACATACCTTCTACCATGGTACATTGCTCTGTAAGTCTTCATCAACCAGCTGAATGAGAACCAGCACCCTCTGAGGTGATATATATGAATATTTAAGTGTTCCCTTAGCTATGGGATCTTTGAGTTGTTATTCATCAATCAGCTGCACCTGCCTATCTTTTCCTAGGAGCATATAAGGCTAAAGATTGCTCCTGTCCTGGGCCAGTCTAGTCCAGCATATTGAGCTGTGAACAAGGCCCAAAAATGGTTGCTTGCAAACAGTAAAAAAAAATGAGGAAATACAAATTGACTGTCAACGACATTCGATCTGGGGAGCCATGAAAATCTCACCTCGTGGAGTATCCTTGATCATGAGGAAGGTGAGAGATCGGCATAAAACGACACGGGGGGGGGGGGGGGGATTGTTAATGATCTCTAAGGAAGCTGGGACCTCGTCACCAAGAAAAAACCCTTGGTAGCACATTACACTGTAATGGTTCTTAAAATCCTGAAGAGCCCGCAAGGTCCCCTGCTCAAGAAGCGAATGTGCAGACCCGTCTGAAGTTTGCCAATGAACACCTGGATGATTCTGTGAGTGATTGGGAGACGGTGCTGTGGCGATCAGTTATAATGGCAGCTGGAAGGCTCCCATAGCCGCCATGCTGGCACTTCTAATACTACCTGCCACAGAAAGGAAGTAAAAAAAATGCCATCTTGGCACACCCTTCTGCATTATTTATATAATGGAGAAGAGTGTACAAGCGATTGCGCCTCTAGTGGTTAAGTACCCAAAGGGGACTGCTTGTATAAGAAAAAAAAGTTTTAAAAAGTAAAAAATATATTGAATTGGAAAGAAATATTTCTTTTAAAATGAAGACAATTGGCTTTTCCTCATGGGTTTTTTTTTTGCCTTCCTCTGGATCAACACTATAGCACAATAGCCTGAACTGGATGGACCTCTGTCTTTTTTCAGCCTTACTAACTAGATAGTAAAAGTTCAAATCAGTCCTTTTTTGCAATTTTTTAAATAAAAAAATGTAAAAAGGTACACAACTCATTTATCCTGTACTTGAACACCGTGGAAGAAGAAAAATTTCAAATGGCAGAATTCAGTTTTTTTGTTATTTCATGTTCCCAAACAATTGTCATAAAAAGTGATCAAAAAGTTGCATCTATCCCGAAATTGAGTGCCAATTGAAAGAAGATAAGCTCGCCTTTAGAACATCCACGAAAAATGTACCCGCGACCCGGCAACTCAGATTGGTGGACAGCGAAAATAGTAGTATAGATTGGACGCATAAAATGGGTACAGTGCAAAGTTAAGAAAAGGAAAATGTTTTTAGTTTTCTAAAAACAGAAATACATAAAGTAAACCCTATATATTTGGTACCACCGGAATAGAATCAACCTGCAGAATACAGATAACATCATTTGTACAGAAGGGTGAATGACATAAAAACAAACATGTCACAAGTACATTTTCTTCTCATTTTACCCTACTTAGATTTTTTTTTCGGTTCACAGTACATCATATGGTACAGTCAATGACACCATTGAAAAGTACTTCTTGTCCCACAAAAAAAAAGCATTTATAAAATAAAAAGATGATGGCTTTTAGAAAGCAGAGGGAAAAAAAATGAAGAGCCATATTATTATGACCATGTGGCAGGAAGTGGTTAAAGACATGTTCAGTAGCTGTAGGATGGGCTCTCAATATCAACTCCACCGGTGGGCTCTAGGCACCACAGTCCGAAACCTATTACAGACAAATGGTGTTTTGCAAATGAGGCCATGATGGGTTTGACACTCCTTTGACCAACCTTGTGAAGATATTCGGTTTCAGGATGACCTGAGCACGTTTTTTGTTTTATCTAACCATGTTACTTATTACTCTCCGTGCTCCCTGCAAAGAACTTTGACATAACACTGCAACCCTAATCCATAATGAGGCTTTGATAACACTCCACTTTGTATTATGTGTGGATATCTGTACCCAGGCGATAAGGTTGTCGGTATTATAATTGTCTCTCTTCCCCTGGCACATAGTAACCGCTCGCGGCATTGGTGTGTTTCGGCCAGTACGGTCGGCCAACCAATGTTTGTGTTCATTGGGCGAACATCAAAGGTGTAGATCACATAAGCGTTGTGACGATGTTGTGGAACGACTGTGCAAACATACTATCTGAATGTGAGACAGTAATAATGGACAAATATTTCGTTTTTCAAAGCTCAGTCCACACATTCAGTGCAGACCACACTATAAGGCAGATAAAGAGACTCCAGTGATAGATCGACTAAAAAGAGCCAGAAGAGTGCCACGATGGCAGAAGACTGTCCTAATACAATACTGTCAATGGAGAGTGTTCTCCCTATCATGTGCCAAATGTTTCCAAGATGTTCCTCAGATGTTTGCCCTGATGTTCTCCCACTGTCGGCCAGATGAGACTCAATGGTTCTTTCAGAGGTACCCTAAAATATTGCACGTTCCTCAAATATTTCCTGAGGTTCCAAATTTGATAAAACTACCAGAAAAAAAAGTATTCCACCTTAGACTAGATTAATAAAAAAATAACTTTTATTTTGTATCTAATAAAAACCGTTACGTATTCCCTACACATTCCTAGCCCAACCTAACTGACTACCTATCAATATCAGTGTGTAACCGCCTCAATAAGGGTGACCCCGACAGGATCCTAAACTTATTACACCCTTACATGTGTTTTTTTCTTAAAGTTTACTAGCAGGCAGAAAAAAAGATCCACACTGGGTTATACTGAAGCTACTGGACACAAACAAGAAGGAATTTTAAGGGAAAAAAAACACAAACAATGAGCGGTCCATCGTGAAAAATTGCTGACAAGCCAGATATAAACAGAAATAGTTATAAGTATAACTTATTATAACATGGTTACCTATACAAATGATATTATTACCATATCACTTATATACTGGTCTACGCGTTTCTCTCAAGTAATAGGGTTAATCAGGAAGAGAGACATTTACACCCAAAATAGCCAAAGCAAACAGCAGTAAATAGTGATATACAGAAACAAATGCTTACGTCTCTCGATAGTTAGGTGATGCATCAAAAAGCAGGTCTGTAAGATACTGCCATATCCAGTGATGTATGGGATATAGGTAATCAAAGCCCGATCTACATAGAGACTTCCCTACTATAGACCAGATGTGCCCCTTATGTTGACCAGATGTTTCCAAAATGTTCTTCAAAGGTACTCCAGATTTTGCACAGATTATCCTCAGATGTCTTAGATGTGCTCCACATGTTGCATAGATGTTCCTTGGACGTTGTACTGAGGTTCCCCTACTCTTGCCCATATGTGCCACACATGTTGCCCAAATGTTTTCAGAGGTACCCCAGATGTTGCACAGATGTTCTTCTGATGTGTTCCAAATGTTGCACAGATGTGTCCTGTGCAACATCTGGCAACATGTGGTGCACATCTAGGGGTCCTTGATGGTTAGCTTCTATGTCCAAGGATTGAGCCCACATGTGTGTGACCAGATGTTTCACACAGACGTTCCTCAAATAGTTGTCCTGATGTGCACTCACTGTTGCCTCTGATGTTGTCCATTTGTTTCCCAGATGAAGGGCCAGATGTTGCACAGATGTTCCCGATCTTATTTGTGTATCACATTACAATTTAAGGGTATTGTGCTGTATGCAAACTTTTTAACATGCAGAATTTTCCCCCATAGACTTTTATGGGATTTGGTTTCTGGATTCCTAGACCCCTATTTGTTTTTAACAAATGTCTGGCTGAACTCCTTTCTAACCAAGCAAAGAGCAACACTACTAAGAATGTTCTTATCATTTACTTGAAGCTGAGGAGTTGCCTTAAGCGTCTTGGTCCTCAAGCCAAAATATGTTCCAGGGCCCCTCCAATCATTGTGTGCCATTTCTAGTACTTGTTTTCTGTAATGTGGCAAAGGGACCATCAGACACTAGAACCCTGTTTTGACTCAAGGCTGTGCATCCCCTATACTTGTGCCCCTGATTTAACGTTTTAGTGCAAACTCACCAACTCATAAATGTGTTCTTGTACCATCAATGGTCTTCTAAAGGTCTACTTAGTGATGCATGCGCAGCTGCCCCAAGCAGGTTTGTAAAGGGGTTTTCTCACCATTCTGTTTCATAGGCATAGCTTTTCCCTCACATTGCCTGTTCAGCCTGTGAGTGGTTCTATATCAGTGATGAGCAGATCTAACTCCCTTATAAATAGCTGAGACATTACCAAGACATAACCGCAGGAGATTTAATCTTTAACAAACAAAGCTACAAGGAGTGAAAGCAATTGCTTGTCTGTAAACAAAAGCTAATCTTGTTAGAAATAAGGACTTGTCCTCCAGAGTGAGCTCAGTCAACAGACCTATGTAGATGGAAAAAGTCTTCATTTACTTGTCTCTACATGTTGAGAGTTAATCATTGTAGTTAGAAAACCCCTTTAAAGTCAATGATAGTAATAAAGTTAAATATATAGCCAGTCTGTCCTGGGGGTAGTAACCAAAAGACCTTTGTGGACAACTTTGTGGGTGGCACACTACTGCCCACTTTTCAGGATACTCTTGCGATGATCCAGAATAGGCACCACCCCCTGTGTGAAACCGGTCTTGACTATTTCTCTCATGTCCCTCTTTCACTGATTATTTTTTATGAGAGGTGGACTCGTGAGGACCCCCAGAAAAAAATGGGTTGATATTTGCCACAAGGAAATCCTTGGATGCTCACTTCTTGATTCCTTTAAATGAATGGCAGCCCCATGTCATAGAAGATGGGCTACTGTATCAAAGAGGTGGTACAAGGAGTTTTTACGGGTACTATGCAAGTGGATGTAATATAATTCTGACTTCACTTTGGGTTGTGTGGGGTACATTTGTGACAGCGTATGCTGTGTTGCATTGCTAACCATAAAAAGTATATGCCCCGCGCCCCCCCCCCCCCCCCCCACTCCACCAGTGCTGGTAATAAATAACTCAGCATGTTAAAGAAGTGTGAAAATGGAGAGAATATAATGCAAACTAATGAGATCGGAAATCTCAACAAAAACCGTAATTAATCCCCAGAAACATAGGCTAGGTTGTCACCCTTGTAGAATATAAACTGATCACATGTGGCCAGATGATAATACTACTGCTACTATCCATGTACAGTAGTTGGCTGCAAATCGCAAAACGTTAGTGAATGTAGTTTTGCTGATTATATATGCGTCATAGTCATTACAATGATGTGTAACAAAACCACATGCCAGCATAGTTTTGGAGCAACACATAACCCTAACCCCATCTCCAACGTTAACCTTGATCTTAACCCTTAACTTTAACCATAGAGAACACTTGGTTGATTACAATCTGGAACATAGGGAAACACAGGGTTCATGGATCAGAGTTATTCCATCCTTAACCCTCACTCCAACCCTGATTATAACCACAGAAACCCTAGGGTTAATCCATAACTAACCCTAACTCCAACTTTAACCTTAATCCTAACCCTAATTCTAATTATAAAGACACTTGGGAACACTTTGATGCTGAAATAAGCCTAAAACATCTTGCAATGCCAGTGTTAGAGTTGTTGTCCAACCCCAACTCCCCAAAGTTTCAAAGTAGGGTCACGTCCAACCCCAACCCTAACCTTTACTAACCGCCATGTTCACAAGATGTTTCCCAGTTGTTGTTCCAATGTGCCCCGCTTTCCGCGACGATGCCCTGATGTGCCTCAAATGTGGTCCAGAAATTTTGTGGAGATTTCTGAGATATTCCCCAGATGTCTGGTGGTGTTCTTTTTCATTTGGAGGCAAAAATTAACAAAAAAATCATACTAGCCCTAAATTTAAACTGGGATGGGGAGGGAAGGATCCAATGTATGTAAAGTATGTGGTCTAGTGTGAAAAACTCACCAGCTTTTTAGTTACCGCTATAGTATCACATGGGCAGAAAAAAGTGGTTTTAGACAAAGAGGTGTGTCATACATGTGGCCCGCTTAACATCTAGGTCAGTTGTTCTGAGAAATCAAAGTGTTAGGGTTATGTCCTACACTAACCGAATCCTAAGAGCTCTGAGACACCTGGGGAGAGAGCCAGGTGTTCCCACGAATGAGGTGGCGCCAAGTGGTTCCGTGAAAGATTATTTATGAGGTGAGCCCCAGAATTATGTGGTGAGTTGAATATAGATAAGTGGGAGAAGGCATGGCATCGTGCAGGTTAGAGGCCAACATGGGATTGGAAGTTGGGGATTTAAGGTTGTGGGACACTCAAGTTGTCAGAATGGCCCAAACCAATTTTTTTCCCACAATTCAGCAAATTATCTAAACACTAAAAAAATGATCAAGTCACAGCCAGCACTATAAGAATTTTCCATCATCCATTTGAAGCAGAGGAGTAGCATAAAGATCTTGACTCCAATTCGAAAATCTGCACCAGGTTCCTTCTATCATGTTGTGCCTTTTCTAGTACTTGTTTTCTGCACCCGGATCTTGTTGTGGACTGTAATACCAGTGCCTTCGGCAAATGCACCCTGATTTTGGGCTTTAAAGGCGGTTTTGCCTGTAGACACAAATTTATTGCCTGGCTTTGTGCTGCTTCAGCTTTCAGTGTGCTCAAAATAGGGGAGGGTGTATTGATTTGTTTCAACTGCATAACATGTATAAACATGTGACCAGCAGGATTGGACATAACTATACCTTTCCCCACAGTGTGCTCACTTCTAGTCAACAAAAGGTCTGTTTCTGTAAAGAGTAGTTAGAATGTCAAGCTGAGTGGTAAGCCATTCTGCACTTACTGCATGTGTGTAGTCCCTAAGTCAAATCCCTGCTGGAACCAACCATGTGGAAACTTGGGTTTCTTTTTTCTTTTGATTTATGTTTGCACTTTTGATAATTATCTAGGAGAGAGTAACCTAAACTGAGAGTTGCACAACTGCATTGATGACTCTCCATGTGCAAGGAGTGTGAGTGGACTTTGTTCAGTTATTCGTGCTCTATGATCCCATATACCTGCAAATTTCATCTGGTTTATTGCAGGTAGATGTAGAAAAAGGCGGCTGATTGTGTAACGGAGACAACGACTGTGGAGAGATCTGATGAAGTGTGTGATGGTGACAGAGATCCAAAAACCTGTATGCCGTACCGCAGGTTGAAGTGTCAGAAGTACGGGAAGGACGGCAGGAGAAGGGGGAGGTGTGTTGTATAATGCTTATATGGACAAGATTATACGTGCATTTCTATAATGTTACTCAGCACGTGTTATAATAACACTAGCATTAACAATTCTGCTGGTTGTTCCTGGAAACAGTCAGCAAGGTATAGCATCTAAGATGACCTGAGATCTTTCAGAGCCCAGAAGTCAACAGAATTAAGAATAGCAGCTCTGGAGTGTTAATACAGAAATAAGTCGAATCAGTACAAGGATAAGTAATGTAATGTACAGTACACAGTGACTGCACCGCAGAATAGTGAGTGCAGCTCTGTGAGCTATAAATACAGGATGTAACTCAGGATCAGTAAGGATAAGTAATGTAAGTACGTACACAGTGGATCTGCTGGTACCAGCAGAATAGTGGTGCTACGCTCTGGAGTCATAATACAGGATGTAATCAGGATCAGTGCAGGATAAGTATTGTATGGACCAGTGACTGCACCAGCAGAATAGTGAGTGCAGCCTCTGGTGTTTAATACAGGAGTAACTCAGGATCAGTACAGGATAAGTAATATAATGTACACAGATGGCTGCACGCAGAATGTGAGTGCAGTCTGGAGTATTATACAGGATGTAATCAGGATCAGTAATGGTAAGTAATATATGTACACAGTGTCGCCCAGCAAGAATGTGAGTGCAGCTCTGGAGTATAATCAGGGGGGGGGGGGAGTACACTCAGGATCAGTACAGGATCAAGTATTATGTACATCAGTGACTGCACAGCAGAATAGTGAGTGAGATCCTGGACGTATATTATACAGGATGTAACTCAGGATCAGTACAGGATAAGTAATTGTATGTACAGTCGACTGCACCGGCAGGAATAGTGAGATGCTGCTCTGCAGGTATAAATACAGGATTAGTACTCAGGATCCACAGGCTACAGGATAAATACTGTATGTACACAGTGACTGCACCAGCAGAATAGTGAGTGAGCTCCTGGAGTGTTAATACAAGGCCTGTAAATCAGATCAGTACAGGATAAGTAATGTATGTACACCGTGACTGCACCAGCAGAATAGTGAGTGTGCAGCTCTGGAGTATAATATGAGGATGTGTAATGCGAGGTGGATTCGCTGGACACCGCAAGCGATGATAGTTAAGCCACGCAGGGAGCGAAGCTAAGTAGGATTTTCAGGGGGGCGACCTGAGGAGCAAGTGCGGCTTTGAACAGAAAGTAAGCGAAACTCGGAACCCACAACAGCGATGACTTCACCGGGGCTCCAATGTCCAAGGTTCGTGGGTCATGGTCCTGCAACCAAGGGAGGCCCAGGAGGATTTCAGAGGAGGATCGAGGCAGGACGAGAAGTTGCAAAGTTTCCTTGTGAAGAGCCCCTGACCGACGAGACGAACATAGGTTTCTTAGAAAAAAAGTGTGTGGAAAGTGCACAGAATATATTGGAATAAAAATTAACCTTTATTATGAGTGTGTTTAAAAAATAATATATTCCAAAAAAAAATGTAATAACGAACGACCACAGCACTAATAGTAAACAAGATATATGTGTGACCGGGCAAAGAGACAAAATATACATATTACATTTATAGCTGTAAACCGGATTTGGAGCCGTACGCTTCATTTATAATCCTTAGGCACAACACCCATAGTCACCTACCTAATCCCCTGATGTGGCGTTTGTGGGTGCCGAAACATGTTGGTGTATATCTTTTTGTGGTATCGTAGTGTTTATGCTATAGCGTGTGCGCATGTTGTTTATTCATTATAATTACCGCAAATCTTCTTGCCTGTAATATTGGTATATTGAGCATATCTTTGGAGTTGCCATATCTAACTGGGATTTTTGTGGTATCCGCAACTGTTATGTTAGCGGTGTGCATTCTGTTCCTTCATCATAATTCACCGCAATTGCCTTTTTGCTGTAGTACTATTTGGATATATTGCAGCCATATCTATGCGATACCATATCTAACTCAAGGTTGATGTGTTATTGTGTTATTTTGAAATTTTGTCATTTATTATCCTTATGCTATAGTTGTCTATTACCAATATCTAGTAGGTAGGGCTAGGTTCTGGTGGGATCGTTCCTTATTGGGACGGGTCTTCTCCCACATTGTTTTGTAGGCAGGGTATAGCTGTAGGTCACCACTTCATACTTTGTGGTACTTACATTTTTTATTTTTGAACCTGTATTTTATGTCTCTTTGCCTGGTCACACCATATTATATTGTTTACTATTATGTGCTGTGGTCGTTCGTATTACATTTTTTTGGAATATATGTATTTTTTAAAATACTCTTAATAAAGGTTAATTTTATTCCAATATATTCTGTGCACTTTCCAAACACTTTTTTTCTCTTTTATATGAGGGATTTGGAATTGGTACCTATCTGTTTGTATTTAATTTCCTCATAGAGTATCTCTGTTTGAACATAGGTTTCTGTAAAGGAAATCACTGGGAGACGAAATCTGGTCCACATGTTCGTGGTTATGAAGTTTCCTGAGCTCTGAATCAATAAAGGCGGTGGCATTAAAGGTCTGTCCGGAGAAGCACCAATAAATACGGGCATGGTCCAGACCTGGGAGAGGCCGCTCTGACATGGGTGCCTCTCCTCATGAGCCCTTAGGTGCGGAGTTTCCCGGCGCACCAGTCAGTCCCCAATAAAATGGCAGAACCGCCCAACAATAGAACACAAGCTGCTTCAGGCGACGCTGTTGACCGTTCCTCCTGGAACAGGATGGGCTCTCTCGAGCCTGCATAGGTTTTCTTCCTCGGTGAGCATCGGTGGGAGGATGAGAGTGGCCGCTGGAACGTGGGAGCCAAGCGGGGTAAACGGCGTGTATGGACGGCCTCCCGTTGAAGGCGGGGTTCTTGTTGCCTTTCGGCGAAGCGAATATCCACTCGGGTGGCTAAATGGATTAAGTCATCCAAAGCAGATGGTAGATCCCGAGCGGCGAGCTCATGCTTGATTCGTCTCGAGAGACCTTGCCAGAAAGTCGTCACCAAAGCTTCGTTATTCCAGTCCAGCTCCGAAGCGAGAGTGCGAAACTGCACTGAATACTGACCGACCATGGTGTCGCCCTGACACAGCCGGAGCAGTGCTGCGGCGGCCGAAGAAGTACGGCCTGGTTCCTCAAAGACCGTGTGGAACCCCTGGAGGAAGGTTTGGAGGTCAGCTGTCAGAGGATCCCCTCGATCCCATAGTGGCGTAGCCCAAGTCAAGGCTCCAGACAAGAGACTGATTATGAAGGCCACCTTGGCTCGCTCTGTAGGGAATTGATGCCCCATCATCTCGAGGTGGATGGAGCACTGGCTGATGAACCCACGGCATTTCTTGGGTCTCCATCGTAGCGTGAGGGGAGCTGCAGGTGCAGAGCGGGTCCAGAAGCTGGAGCAGGTAGAGCAATGGATGCCGGAGCAACAGCTGTAGGTGTGGCGGCGGCAGCTGGTGGAGGTAGACGGGCCGCAAGGTTCTGCATCATGGCTGCTAGCTGGTCAATACGTTGGCTCTGCTGGGCGACTGCCGTCGTGACATCCCGGTGATCGGGCAGAGGTACCCTGGCGGAATCCATGGCAAGTTCGTACTGTAATGCAGAGGTGGATTCGCTGGACCACCGCAAGCGATGGTAGCTAAGCCACGCCAGGGAGCGGAGTCTAAGTAGCCCCCGGTATTCACCAGAGCCCGCCGCAAAGCGGGATGGACTTGCTGCGGCATGAGGCTACCAGGTCGCTACCCCTGACGTGACTTGCTTGCGGTGGCGGCCGCGGTACGGTGTGGTACAGAATCGTAATCCGGAGGCGTAGTCAGGGACAGGCAGAACGTCAGGGCAGGCGGCAAAGGTTCGTGGTCAGAGACGGGCAGAAGGTCAGGGCAGGCAGCAAACAGGCAAGGTCAGGAAACGTAAGCAAGCGGACTGGTACACGGGAAATCAAACAGAACTCCAACTCGGAATGCACACCAACGAACTGGCAGGAAGTACTGGGGGCGTATTTCTTAAATAGAACCAGCGCCGATAATAGACCAATTATCGGGACGCTGGCCCTTTAAATCCAGAGAAGCTGTCGCGTGCGCGCCTTAAGCAGCGGGCACGCGCGTGGCGGCCAGGACAGGTAGGAGCAGCGTTCACAGGAGCGTGGACGGATAAGTGAGCCGGCGCCGGGACCCGGACCGCAGCGGGATGGTCGCGGGCGGCCACGGCATCCACGCCGGACCCCATACGGGCAGGGGGCGGCCGCGGGGAGCAGCAGTGCCTGCGACCCCCGTGACAGGATGTAACTCAGGATCAGTACAGGATAAGTAATGTATGTACACAGTGACTGCACCAGCAGAATAGTGAGTGCAGCTCTGGAGGATAATACAGGATGTAACTCAGGATCAGTACTGGATAAGTAATGTAATGTACACATGACTGCACCAGCAGAAAAAGTAGTGCAGCTCGGGAGTATAATACGGGATGTAACTCGGGATCATACAGGATAATAATGTATGTACACAGGGGACTGCACCAGCAGAATAGTAAAGTGCACCTGGAGTATAATCAGGATCTCTTTTATTTTAAAATTTTAGATGAAAAGTACAAACCTATTACATGAGACCTGAATATTTACAATCATATATACATGACTATTAACGACCAGTTTACATTCCGTAATCACTGAATACTAGCTGGTCCAGTCCCATGCTCATTCTCTACTCCATTCATGCCGTTCACCTCCCCCTCCCCCATCCTCCTTTCCCTACTGGCCCACCTCTCTTTAATTGTTTATATACACCTATTTACATATATATACATGAATATTTATACATTTACACACATTTATATCTCTTATACACTCCCTGACTCACAAAAGCACCCATATGACACACACCCCCCCCCCCCCCCCGAGCTCCGATCCCACAAGTCTCCATGTCTCAAACCATAGTCATTCATGTAGTAAACCGATTTTGCTCTTCCACCTCCCCCTTTTTCCCCCCCTCCCAACCTATCTATCTTAACCCCTCATTTATTTATTTACTTATATATGGATGTACATACACTTTTTTTTTTTTTTATTATATTATATATTTCGATTTTTTTTTATTTTTTTATTTTATTTTATTTTATTTATTTATTTTTTTTTTTTTTTTTCTTTTTTTTTTTCCCTCTTAATAAATACACTCTATTCTAAGAAAAATACGTAAACCAATGGTTATATTAACAACCGATCTTACCCCCTTTTGAAAGCTTCAAGTTCGATTTCTGTAAGCCTTTCTCCGTCTTTTATATGTATCAAAATAAAAAAAACAAAAAAATAAGTGACACAGAAAATCTAGCCCACCACCGGGAAAGGAGTTCACGGAGGTCGAGGCACCCCAAAAGCAACCCCCTCCAAAGAGAGGAGGACGCCCCTGACGTTTCCAACCTCCCAAAACTCCACTGAGCGACCTTCACACCATATCATCCACAAAATGTGCCACTTACCACCACCTCGGGAAGGATTTTCTGTCGCGTCGCCACTAAGACAACCGTGCGCACACCATGTATTGATACCCCTGAACCTAACCACTCCACTGGCTCTAACTACAATAAATGTGCAACAGGGTCCCTACTACCTGGGTCTCTAGAATAGTCCCATAGACCCACCAGCATAAGAGAGAATCTGCCAACCTGGCCAACCTATGGAAGCACCCACCCTTTTGTACACTCCTCTATATTGTAAGGGGCAATTGAGCGTGAAATGCCCCATGCTCTCTAAAAGCCAGTGTTGCTCACCCCTCACGAGAATCCCCTAACATCGAGATGCCTAACTCACATGCCCTTACATATAGGCTTATCCATGAAGCAACCCAGGCCAACCGACCCAAACTATCAGGGGGATCCTCTCTGAATTTCTACTCTCTCTCGCAACCCTATCCTCTGATCCCGGACCTGGGCCATCCCTAAGGGCCATTGGACTCTGAAAATATTGGGTCCGACAACACCCTCTCATCCAGGAGTTTCCTACTGAGGGTTCTTATCTCCACCATCACCCAGCCCCATCTACGGATGATCCTTTTCAGAGTCAGTGCAACATAAGCCGGGAATATTCCTAGCGAAATACGAAAGTTCATTCACACTCGGCCGACCTCCTACTCCCATTCCTGGAAGTAGCTGGAACCATTCCTGACAAGAGACTACCCACGGAGGAGGGCCTCTTCATCCCACATGACCGCTACATTGATCTTAATAAAGGTGTGCGTTAAGAACACTACGGGGTTTAACCAAACCTAACCCCCCTATCTCCTCGAGCGATATGTCACCTCTCCTCTTGATTAGGTCATTCTGTTCCCCCATAACATCTGGACAGAACAGACTGGTAAAAAAACCCGCGCCAGAGAGATTCGGGCAAAAGCACACGCTGCTAAGAATAGATGAATAACGGGAGCAGGAAGGTCTTGATCAGGCTAGACTCTCCTCTCTCATGTCAAAGACCAACCCTTCCACTGGTCCACCTTCTGAGCGTCATTATTCATCCTGTCTTCCACCAATTTTTTTGGGGGTAATCACCCTGGCCAAATTCAATGCCAAGATTTTTATACTGTTTCCCTGGGGCACATGGAGGTGTCCGGAAGACTAAAAAGGTGTTGTCTCCTCCTCCTCAACGGCAGAGACTCTTAGCGACTTATACCTGGGTTGACATTGGACCCGGAAGCATCCGAAATAGCCCTCTACTTCCTGACATCACCCTCCTGCCTCCTCCGAGGAAGAGACAAAGATGTGACCACGTCTTCATAGAGGCCATGGCCTCAGGCCGGCGCGATGCCGCCCAGCGGGCCCAACTCACCCCTTGCCAATGGCCCACAATCTAGCCTCCGCAAGAAGGGTCGATCGTCGAACCGCATATAACAAGGGGCTCAGAGGACAACCCTGACGCACACACGGAACCTCACCCCTGAAAGGCCGTCCAAAATCCACCCCCCCCCCCCCCATTAACAAGCTTAAAACTCTCAGCCCCTTTGTACAAAGTTTTGGCAGCCAATCAACAAACCTCCTGGCAGGCCGTATCTCAGAAGAGTTGGACCAGAGGTACTCTGGTCCAAACCCTCAGAAAGCCCCTGCCTGATCCAAAGACAGCGTGAACCCTTCCAGTGACCCGCCTTGCCCCGCCCACAGCCTCCCTGACAACCAAGGGCCGCCTAAACAGCGCTAACGTACCAGGAACGGAACAGTGCTGTGCCGAATGAAAGGAGCTGTAGGCAGATTTTAACAGCCAGTTGAAAAGCACTTTTTGCCAGGATCTTCCTGTCCACATTGAGCAGCGCTATGGGACGCCAAATCTCAATGTGGGAACGATCACTTACCCTTTGACCAGGATCATCAGAGCTGACCTCCTCATTGAATTTGGCAGAGAGGATCCGAGAGAGACACTCATTGTTATTTACCTCGGTCAATAGTGGAACAAGATGTCCTAAAGGTCTTATAAAATTCCGATGTTAGGCCATCGGGTCCTGGGGTCTTCTTGATGGCTAAGCCTCAAATCGCCCCCTTCACTTCCCTCTTCTCTGATTCTTTTCTCCTGTCAAACCATCAAAGGAGAGGTTTCACTCCAGGGTTCAGGAAAGGTCTTCAGTCCAGGAAAGCCGAGCATCTGTCCGATCTAGTTCCCTCCTGCCCAAGAGATGGCGAATTAGTAGGACCTAATGATCTCCAGGATCTCTGATCCTCGAACCTTTCAGAGACACGAACTATCCCTCAGGCCTGTCACCATTCTTACAACTCACTGACATCCTACAGTTTCTGTAAGGGTCTGGTGAGCGGTATTTCCCAAAATCCCTCTCAAAAACCAAGGATGGCGCGATCGTACTGACATCTCTTGAGCAAGATTTCACCCTGGAGATCTCCACACGGCTACCTCCAGTCGAGACCAACTGCTCGAGTTTTCCTCCTCAACTCTTGGTACAAGGACCACGCGCTCATCATCTCTTATGCTGCGCACGCGCTCCTCGAGCCAGTACTAAGCACCAAGCACCTCTGAAGAGGGAGGAAGTGGGGGGGAAGAGTGGTGGGGCGGGGGGTGGGGGGGGGGGTGGGGGGGGGGGGGGGGTGGGGGGGGGGTGGGGGATACACACCACAACCCCTCTTTGAATATTGTCCCACCACGTCAGACTTACGTGCTGCATGACCTATCAAAGGCCTGACTCTGCAGAAAAGTCCCTCAAAGGAGTGTCTGATCTTCCCTCCGTGTTCTTCCCAGGAGTGACGAATTTAGCTTCCAATAATCCCTTCCGCATGAGAGGGGTCTCGTGGAACATCAAAGAAAAACAAAATCATACAGTGGGTGCGGAGAATACTACCTCCAACGACCGACCGGACAAAGGCGACGAGATAGCCTCCTTCCTTTAAATAAAACCTATCTAGTTCTAGACCTAGCCATAACTACCCCTATAGTACGTGAAACCCCTGTGGTCCTGGGTTGTGCCTGATGTGGACATCCCCAGACGAGCTACACTAGCTATCCTATTTTTAAGCGCCGCCATGCCAGCATAAGCCATGCCCAATCATGGAACTCCCCTATCTGAGGACCTCGGTGACGGTATTGAAGTTCCGCCCTCCGGAAGATTACTTTTCGGCTTGTAAAAAGGAAAAGGCTTAATCCTCATGAAGAGACATTTCCTCTTCCCACGCAGTTTTAGGCCCGAAGAACATTAAATAATCTGAGTTCCTGCCCCTCATGGAGAACATCTAAGCGTCAACAATCTCCCGCCCATTTCGGGAGCTCGTATGACCCTTCTGCTTTGTACCTCTCGTTAAAAAGACCGCCACCTGCCGGCATATGGCTCGGTGCTGCAAAGGGACCAATATGGAAAGGCCCTGCCTGCCACTCACTTCCTGGCCTTCCTGATTAGTGAACAGGTCTGAGAGCTGGTCACGTTGCCGAAAGAAAATGTCCGATCTTGCAACACGGCTTTGAGAAAATCGACAGCGCCGTAAATCTAGCCATATCTGACTTAATGCTGCAACATTAGATAATTGCCAGCCGTCACGGTGGAAGTGCCCGCCATCATTTGTGATCGGGCTCGACCAGCTTTCTTTATCCCCCCGTTTGCCTCGCATCCTCGCTCTTCGTCATGAGGTACATGTGGTTTTAAACCCTCTTTAGGCTAGATGAGGTATCCATACCTACACCCTTCTCCCCCACGCCCCTTGATTTTTGCATCTTGTGTCCCAACCGCCACCAGGTTGCCCTTCCCAGGTGGCTTTTTCCGCCTCTGGGGATTTTTTGTGTCCCTTCCAGATACCTCTTTGGTGACCTCCCAGGGTTTAACAGCAACCACTACCCGCGAAGGCCTCTCCGCCACTTTTCCTTGCATTCGTTCTCCTCCTCTTTCCTCTCCGGAAGATGAAAGCTGGCTGCCAAGGATGCCCATACTTGTTTGAGATGTCGAACAGAGGGAGGTAACCCTGCCTTCCCTCACGACGGTCCTCTGTTTAGGTCCAGGGAAAAGTAGGGGTCCCACTCTAAGAAGGGAGAGCCAACTTCGCCTTCGTTCCCTCTATCCTTCCCCTTTTTTCGCACCCCGTTTGTTTGGTGAAATCGTCGCTCCACTCCAATCCTCCCCAATCACTCTCTGAGTGATATGAGGCCGCAGGGAGGGCGGATCTCCTCCTCTTTTCCACAAGCCTCCTGTCCTCGCTCCTCTAAAACGCCTCATACCCTCAAGGCCACAACTTGCACAGCATTAGAGACAGCATCTGGGTTTAAAATGGTTTGGAACCCCCCCCACGGCATGGGTCCGGGGACCCCTTCGCCTCTCGCCTTCTGCTTGTCCTCCATACGTCTTTATTTTGTGCGCTGGCCGTTTTTTGTCTTTTTTTCTTATCATCGGCCACCATCAGCTCCTTCACCGTCTGCTGATCCCTTATCCGAACATCCTCGCCCAATGTCCTCTGCCCGGCACTCGTCACCATCATGGTCGAGAGACACCGAGTTTGGCAAAGGAGTGAGAGGGCTACGACAAAAGGGGTGACAAGGTCACCACACAGGTGACAACAATCTTGTCACACGAATGCAAGCCAGAATGTCCCTTCCCCCACACAGCGCACACAGGGACCTGCGCCCAACACTGTGCACTAAAGTGAGTGGGGGTCGCCACAACGGTGAACAAAGCTTCCGGGCTGCCCCTGGTAGAAGACCAGGATTCTATCATTTTCGCCCTAGTAAATTGGAGGATGGGATTTGGGTGACGGTGTTAACCCGAGACCCTCAAATGTCCACCAAGAAGGGTCCCATTCCCCGACCAAATGCCGTGCTCATCTCTATTCTATAACTGGTGAAAAGTCCCATCCGTCGTCCATAACCTACCTTAGCCAGGTCATGATTTCAACACAGAGAGAAGTGTATTCATTACATGTTAAATGACGGTCACACTCGATGATATTATTCAGCGAGATTGCCCTGACCGCAAAATCCTGCCAATCTGATGGCATTCTGTTAACCTCGTAGAATCGGGGACCTGGCATAGTTCAAGACCCTCTGGCCCGCCACGAATTTTAACATCGAATATGGGAGTCCCCAAAAGGGAGGATCAGGGCAAAGATGTCTGTCGCCCTGAATTCCATCCAAAGAGACAGCTCTACCGACTTTTGACCTTTGTGGACACACATCATTGCCTTCCCATCTGAGTCGCACCACGTTTCCTTCTGGGTACGTACTCCTGCGCGCGGCGAGAGAGGTGGGGGGCCTTGCTCCCCCTTCACCTGTCCATTGCTCTCCTAAGGACGGATAGAGCCCATGGTCCTCTCCATCCAAAAGACAATGGGAAGATCTCCCCTTCCCTCTATATTTGGACCGACTCCTCACCGCGGCTCGGTGTTAAGGCCTCCAAGAAATCGATGCTGGATTTTACTAAGTTCATCGGCTACAGGAGCTGTCTGGGGAGACTAATCCCCCCCTGCCGCTTACATATGGCATAACTACGTCCTAGGCGCCCCGTGGTGGTTGGGAGCCCCGATGCAGGCCCGAGGTGGCATGTGGGCCAGACCCTCGCCTCTCCCTATATAAGCATTTTTTATGGTTTACATTGTACATTGTCTTGCACTTTTTTTTCCATTCATCCTATTCATTCCCATCATTCACGACCACATTTTCCTGCTCGTTCATTCCTTCTCGTTTCCATTTCCTTCAAATTCCCCATGTACCACCTTTCCTAATTGTTTTCACTGTTTCCACATTTCTTTTCCCTCAATTCATCCCTTCTTTTCCCGCTGGATCCCACATTCATTCCCCTCCAGTCCATTCCTCCGTTCATCTGGTTCCTACATTCATGTCCTCCAGTCATCCCCGTCACTGTTTCCCAACATTCATTCACCTCCAGTCATCCCCTCCTTCCTCTGTTGTCCCAATTCATCTCCCATCAGTTCATCCCTCTCTGTTCCACTGTTTCTCCCACATTCATTCCCTCAGATCATCCCCTCCGTTCCCACTGGTTCCCGACATTCATTCCCTCATTCATCCCCTCCGACTTCCCCCTGGCTCCCACATTCATTCCCTCAGTTCATATCCCCCCTTCATCCCCATCGATTCCCTCATTCACCCTTCCATTCCACTGTTCTCCCCACAGTTCATTTCCCTCAGTCATCCCTTCCATACCACTGTTTCCCCACATTCAATTTCCCACTCAGTCATATCCTCCATTCCACTGTTTCCCCACATTCATATTCCCTTAAGTCATCCCCTTGAGCCGCGTTCTAACTGGTTCCCAACATTTCATTCCTCTCATTCCTTTGGACCACCAGCTAGATCGTAATTCACCTCTTTGGACTTTCCCCGTTTCGGGTCAAGAGAGATTCCCCAACTGCTGCACGCGGGATCCCCAACTCATTGCCACAGTTTCCACCTCTGTCACGCCCCACTGCATCTTTGGGTTTTCCCTCTGGAAGGGCTCAAACACTACTGTGGTCACCTCACCGCTGGACCCCTTCCTTCCATCCCGCTTTCCGTCCTGTCCTTTTTCCACAGGAAGGTCGTATCCCCAAAGGTGAAGTGTTTGCAAGTTTAACCGGGGACTCCAGCTGTATGATTTTCTGCATGAGCATCCCTCCCCAGGGTCTCCCGTATGCTCAGATCCTCAACTTCAGACTCTGGGAGTGCATTTGCTGCCCGGAATCCCGTAGCAACAAGCCTTAACACCAGTGAGGGGTTACTGAGGATGTGTCGGAGCTTAACCGGGGGGTGGAATGATGGGGTCCTCCTGTTTGCCGCCTCCACCTCCGCATGGCCATTCCCTCCTCATCCTCCTCCTCCTCCTGCGCACCCTTTTTTTCCCTGTTTTCTCCTCTCCCGTACATCTCCTTAAACCTTGCTTCATTTGATAATTTCTCCTTAAAACACTCCACTGTTTGGTTAAATATTAAGGGTTCTCGCTTTGTCCATTTTATTTAATTTTCCTCCCACAGCATGCCATGGTCAGTTCCTATTTCAGGATCCCTCTTATTTTAATTTTCTTACCACGCTGGATGCGTATTTACTCTCATTTTGACATTAACTAATCTTACTTTGTAGCATAATTATTTCATTATACATTGTTCCATGTTCTTTATAAAATAAGCGATTCTCGCCCCCAAACACAGCATGGTGCTCACTTAACCTTCATTTCCCCCCAATTTTTAATCGGTGCCCTATAAATCGCCCTCTCTCCTCCTCCGCCTCTGCTGCAGTACAGTTATACAGCTCTTTTGTGATGCATATTTGGTACCGAGACCCCCCCCATTAATGTTTTATTAATTATGCGCTGTCTTGATCTTACGTTGCTTGCAGAGGGAACTAGTTTCCCTCTTGTGCTTCTTGTTCCTTCTTTCTTGTGGTCTGCAAGCTTTTTCCTTTTTCTGGGCACTGGTCATTTTTTTCGCTTCCCTTCTCCGGCTAAACAGCTCCCTTACTGGAGCTCTTTGTTAGGGTGCGATGCTCTGCAATGAAACCCGCCTGGAGACGCTGGCCAAATGCTGCCCGATGTAGTAGCATTCCTGGCTTGGGTGGACTGCTACAGCAGATGATCCTGCTGAAACGCTGGTCCAATGTTGCCGATTAGTATTTAGCATTCCTGGCGTGGGGTGCGATGCTCCTGTGCAGATTGATCCTGGCTGAACGCTGGCCATCTGCCGATGTAGTTGCAATTTCCTGGTGTTGTGCAATGCTCTGCAGAAGTGCTTGGTATTTCTGGCGTGGTTGCAATGCTCTGCAGATGTGCTGGCAATTTCTGGCGGGGTGCAATGTATATGCAGATGTGCTTCCTTGTCTTGCTAGGTAGAGCTTGCAGCTGCTCAAGATCGCCTAGCCTCCTGGGGCTTGTTTGGTTCACTGCTTCCTTCACAGGATAGCCCTGCAGGCAGCTGCAGCATTCACCACAGGAGGCCAAGGGTGGCACATTCCCTTCCCCCACTCCCCCTCCTCACAGCAGGTAGTGCTGGCTGTCCGTGCCCTGTGTCTACTCTGGGCTGCCATCACGGACTCTTTAAACTGGTAGCTGTAAAGGACATATCTTTCAGTGGGGCACTGACTGGTCTTGATTGATGGGTGGTGCTAGTGGGAGACAGTCAGACTTCCTGGGCTTCTTAATCATCCCCAAGAACCCACTCGTGCTTATCAGCTCCGCTGCCCGGGCCCTGAGCGTGCTGACGCTCCAGTGACCCGCAGACATACTCTCTGCTCTCGGCAGCAAGGGGTTAACCCTCCTCGCCATGCCCTGCACGTGGATCACTAGGGCTGCACAGGAGCCGAGGAGGGAAGCCACAGGCAGATCCGAGCCCCCCTCGGAAAGCTCAAGAGACTTCCGTCATCCTCAGCTCCCGACAGCTTACGCAGACTACCTCACCTGGCCAACAGCTGATTATCCCGGCTGCCCCCAGCACGATCGCAGGTGGAGCTGGGTGCTTGGCAGTTGCTGCACCGCTTCATCAGGCCAGCCTCCTCCCCCCAGCATCAGGGGAGAGAGCAGGACCTCGCACTGTGAGCAGCTCGAAAACCTAGCGGCGCACTGTCTGTCAGCACCACCTCACTGGCAGCAGCACTGCATACCAGTGAGTGCAGCTCTGTAGGATAATACAGGATGTACTCAGGAACAGTACAGTATAAGTAATGTAATGTACATAGTGACTGCACAGCCGAATATTGGAGTGCGAGCTCCAGAGTATAATTACAGATGTAATACTCAGGGATCAGTACAGGATAAGTAATGTACGGTACACAGTGACGTGCAACCGCAGAATAGTGATGCATTATGTACATCAGTTGAATTGCACCAGCATAATAGTGAGTGCAGCTGCTGAAGTAAAGGATATCAGGATATATCTCAGGAACATGACAGGTATAAGTAAGAATGTACACAGTGAAACTGCTGCACCAGCAGAATAGTGAGGTGCATCTCTTGGGTATAAGTACCAGGATGAATCTCAGGAAACATTACAGGATAAGTAATGTAATGTATGTACACAGTGCCTGCACCAGCAGAAAAGTGAGAACACCTCTGGTGTATAATACATGATTAGCTCGAGGATCAGTAAACATGATAAGTAAATGTATGTACATAATGACTGCACCAGGCAAGAAGTAGTAATGCAGCACTGGAGTATAATACAAGGAATGAAACTCAGGGATCCGGCACGAGATAAGTAATGTAATGTATGAGCTACCCAGTGACTGCACTGTAAGTGGTTCGTGGAATCCGCTGGACCACTGCAAGCGATGATAGCTAAGCCACGGGCCAGGGAACGGAATCAAAGTATCCCCGCGGATTGTCACCAGATCGAGTCCGCCGCAAGTGGGATGGACTTGCTGCGGCGTGAGGACTACCAAGCCAAGGGGTCTGTTACCCCTGACGTGACGTATGTCCTTCGGTGGGCGGCCGGGTTATTTCGAGTTACAAAATCGTAATCCAAAGCGTAGTTGGGACAGGCAGAAGGTCAGGGCAGGCGGGCCAGGGTATCGTGTCCAGAGACGGCAGACATGTCAGGGCAAGCGGGCAAACCATGCAGAGGACCAGGAAACGTAAGCAGAGTGCGGACTGGTACACTGGTAATCAATACGGACACTAGAGACACTCTAAGCTCACAAAGCACACCAACTATCGGCCGCACAGAGGGCCTGGTGGGTCGTAACCCTTATATAGCGTAACCAGTGCCTGGCACTAAGGCCAATACCGGGGACACAGGGCCCTTTAAAATCTAGACAGCCGTCCGCGCGCACTTGGATTGTATTGCTGTGGTGCGTTAGGGGGCGGGCATGGGGCGCACATGAACGGGCCGGGACGGACAGGATCGGCGTGCATGCGAGCGGGGCCAGGTAAGCGAGCCGCGTGGGACGAGGTGTGGCCACTGGTGACTGTTCTGCGATGCCAAGCCATCGAGGTCCTAGTCGGCCCTCATTCAGGCAGGGGGACAGCCGCAGGGGCAGCCGGCGCCCCCGCCGGCCATGACATATCCCCCCCCCTTAGGTCTCCCCCTACTTTTTTTTTGAACCTAGCAAGGAGAATCAAGTGACAGGTTGCCTTCACGTTCCACCGACTAAGCGCAGCCTCTTGCAGAACCCCTCCCCTTCCAGTCTATCAGAAAAAGAACCACTGCGAACCCCCCCTCACTGTCTTCTGTGCCAGCACCTCCCTTGACCTCGAAAGAAGTTATCGAGAGTTGACCACAGGAGAAGCGAACAAGATCCTACGGAGAGAAGCGATTCAGCACCACAGAACTTGAGGAAAGATACCATGGAAGGCGTTCGGGAACAGGCGCAGAGTGGAGGCAAGTGCAGCTTTTTATGATACCGGGTTAACTGACGAAGTACCGAACAAATGGGCCCAAATATTTAGGGGCCCAGACTTGTATCTGTGTACCTTGAAACGGATGTATTTGGCCAAAAGCCAAATCCGCGTAGTCACCTGGCATAATACAGGGGGAGGTCTCCGGTACCTATCGGCCTGAAGCTTGTAGTACGAGTGGAAGCTTCGAATAAGGCCTGACGAGTGACCTGGCCGAGAGAGACTTTGAGATGTCTCGAATTTGGGCAACCACGGCAGGAACGTAGACACAAAACGCCAGGGGGAGCGGCGTTCGGGGATGTAAACCAAAACACCAATAAAAAATGGAGCGGCCTCCAGCGACTCTGTAGATCAAGGAAATTATAATGAGAATTCCGGCCCAGGGGGAGAAGGTCAACCAGTTATGCCTAACGGGCAGGGATGTGACACAAAATGTCGCAGATAAGTGTGCCCCCTAAGACTTGTTTGAGTCCACAGTCCACTTTGCCCTTGGTCTGAGGTTGGTACGGCAGATGAAAAGAACAGTCTAGCTGAACCCGTAACTGGCCACAGAGAGCCCTTGCGCATAATTTTTAGATACAAACTGGTAACTTCCCCCTATTCAAAGATGATTTGGCAAAGGGAGTCCATGCAAACAAAAGATTGTGGTGGAAAGAAGAGCAGGCTATCTGGGGTGCCGAGGGTAACCCGGCAGGGGCACAAAAATGAGCATTTATAGAAAATGCTTTCCAACCACCACCCAAATGACCCGGTTTTCCATCCCGTCCGGGAATGAGAAGTCCGAAGTCAGTGACAATATCCATAGGCCAATGGGACCAAGGTCTTACGTCTGGCCACCTGGGGAAGAGGTTGAAGCAGACCCGTGGTGTCAGAGCGGGGAATACTTTTGTTCCGAGCACGGGGAGTAGTGAACAGGCCTGAAGGGAACAAAGTCCTCAAGGACCGGTAGCCCCTTCGAGAGAGTTGGCCAACCAATAAGAAATTCACGATATGTTGTACGGATTTGCAAATTCCCATGGATTGACCGAGCTGTTTGAGACGAAGTCCCCGATTTAGTAAGGATTCGAGGGTCTCACACAGCAGGAGCGGACAATGTATAGGTGTCTTCAACCTAATCTGAGTAACCCTGATAGCAGGGTCTACAGGAGCTGCCGAAAGAAGCCGTGTTCAGGAGTAATGATGTGTGTGCAGCAGGAATGCCTTCCAAGCCCTCTAGCCCCCCGCCTGTGTAGAGTATCTTAGAGATAGTCTGCCGCCTGACGTTTTTGGTATATCTTTCTGCCGTTCGGGAATTGTAGGAGGAAATGCAAATCGTGTTCGAAGAAAAGCGACCATTCATGGCTTGACGTGGTGGATTCAATCGCTGGGCAGATGTAGATATAGAAGATTTCTTATGGATCTAGTATGTAATCACTATGGGAATGGAGAAGCCCCTCCCTTCCAGCAAGTGACTGCCTATTCTTCCAAGGGCCAACTTTTATATCAAGAAGTTTCCTCGATCGGACCCGATATGTGTGTCATTGCGAATCGAGGCAAGAAGTGAATATGGTCTTGGATAATAATCTCACATGTGTCCGCTAATTTCCTACGCGTACCCCGAGGTGGGACTTCTTTCTGAAGAAGAACGCGCCCGGCAAGCCAAACTGAGGGAGGTGCATCGACTTCCTAAGGACAAAGCGGTGGGTGCGCTGAAGGTTCCGGAGAGAAGAACGCGGATCTAAGCAAACGCAAGCTTTCCAGAAGTTTTGTGAATGCCTCTTGGGCCTCGGGAGGCCATGATATGGGGTCGGCATGCCCTTCATGTGAGGGGCCAACCATTGGAGCCACCAGAGAGTAGAACTGTTGGTATAAATTGCCTGTAGTAATTGGCAAAGTCTAAAGAAGCGCGAGGATGGCCCGAAGGCCCGACCAACGGGGCCCCTGCAGGACTGCTGAGAGCTTGCTGGGTCCATCTGTAATGACCTTGGTCCTGACACGATGATACCCTAGAGGAAGGGCAGTTAGGGTGCGCTCGGAAACAAGCACTTTCTCCAACTGTGTGCATAAAGTTGGTGGTTTTTCGGAAAAGTTTGGGGGCTTTTTTTGGGGGGACAGGGTTTGACGGTGATTTTTAAATTTCTAGGTTTGGAGAATAATGAGAATATCGTTTTAATAGACTAAAACGGCCCATAAAAAAAGATCCCAAAAGATTCATTTAACGAAGTTTTGGAAGAGGCCCGGACTTCAGAGGACCAAAGGGCATGACAAAATATTTGAAGGGGGGCCATCACAGGTGTTAAAGGGGGCTGTTTTCCACCCCGTCACCTTTTTGGGATGCGGATCAGTTTGGGGCCCAGGGCGGGGTCAAGGTTTAGAAAAAAATTTTGGGCCCACGAAGGGGGTTTCCAAAAAGCCCCGGATAAAAGGCAGGGGGACGTTCAAAAACTTTTTATTTTTTTCGGGCCCACGAAAAAATCGTTACGGGGCCCCCGGGGTAAAAAAACCTTTTCGAAAAAAGAACCCCCGGCTCCCCCCGCAGGGGAGGCCCCGGGACTTGCGTTTTAAAAGGCCTTTTTGCGGAATTCTCTTTGAAAAATTGTCGGGGCCAATTGGCCCCTTTGACCCGGACGGGGGAAACCGGGGTACCACCGCCTCGGGGAATAGGGGGGTTTCCTTTGGGAAGGGTTTAATAGGGAAAACGGGGGGGGCCGTTGGGGGGGCCCTAGTTTCACCCGTTTTTTCAAAAAAAAACACCGGAAAAGCCCAGGGAAAAGAGCGGGGCAGACTGGCAAAAACTTTTTTTAGGCTCTTTAGAGGCGACCGACGGGCTGGGAAAGACCGGGGGCCGAGGCTCCCTTGGACGGCTTTCCCGGGCCCCCCAAAATTAATTTTCGCCGGGTTTTCCCATTTTTAGGGTCGGAGCATGGCTTTTTTTAACCAGGGGGGGCCCCAAAAGGGGGATCTCAGAAGGGGAAACCCAAGGCAGTACAGTATTTTAAAACTTTTTTCCTGATGTGGGGCGCCCCCCGGTCTGCGGGAAAGGGGGTGCATTGGCAAAACCCAAAAAGGGCACCCTTGGGGGGCATTCCCCAAAGGGGACTGTGGAACAAAAAAGGGTTTTGCCAGGGGGTCACGGGAAAGGGTTGGGGTTTAACGGGACACCACCCGGGGCGGATAAAGGGTTACCGGGCGGGACCCCCGAGCCCCCGGAAGGCGGGGCCCTTTAAAGGTTTGCTGTCCGGGGGAAGTTCCACATAGAAAAAAGGAACGGTCAGGGGGGGAGGCCGCACTGACACCTGGGGTTGGCCCCCCTGCGACCCCTTTAGGGCGGGATTTTTCCCGGGGGTTTTACCGGGACATTCCCCAATGAAGTGGCCGGCACCGCCACAGTAGAACACAGCGCCTCAGAAGTCGCTGGTTAGGTTCCCCTGGGTAAAATGACCCTTTTTAAAAACCCTTTCAGGGGTTTTGTCTCATAAACCGTTGGGGAGAAAGGGGGAGGGCGGGGAAAGACAGGGCTAAGGGGGTGGTCGAGTAGGCTAAAGCTGGAGGCGGAGCTTTGGGTTGTCTTTCACCCAAAGCGGAAAATCGATCCGGGTGGCCAACCGAATCTTTTGGTCCAGGGGGGGGTGGCCCGGCCCCGGGACCCCGAGCTCTCTTTAATGCTGGAGGGGGCCTTTGGGCCCAGAACTTTTGCCACCAAAACCTGTTTTTTTCCACCCCAAGTCCGGGGCCCTGGGTTTTGGGGAAACGGGCCCAGTAGTCCCCCCCAAACAGTGGGGGTCCGCCCTGACAAAAGAGGGAAAGCAGGAGTTTTGCGGCAAGCAGGGAAAGGTTGCGACCCCAGGTTCCTCAAAGCCCGGTCCCTGAACCCCGGGAGAAACCCCTTTAAAATTTTTACCCCGCAGGGGCTTCCACTTTCCCAACAAGGGGAGTGGCCCACCCAAGAGCTTCGCCCTATAGGAGGCTAATAATGAAGGCCCGGGTTTCAAAAAGCCCGCCGGGTATGAAACGAAAAATTTCCCAAGGCATCCGATGGGGAAAGGGAGCATTGATGATGAACCCTTTTCTGCCCTTTTTTGGGGGTTCCCCCTAATAGTGAGAGGGAACCCGGGCAGATGCGAAAAGACCCCCGAGTAGGGGCGGGAAGGGGAGCCGGGGCGGGCAGGACCCAACAGGTGCAGGGGGGATGGCAGCAGCGGGAAAGGCGGGGGGGTGGGGCCGGGCCGAAGGTTCTGCAAAGGGGGCCGGCCGGGGGGGGGCTGGTCGAAAACGCTGACTCTGCGGGGGAAAAAACGGCCTTCGAAACGTCCCGGAGTTGGGGGAAAGGGGAAAACCCTTGGCGGAACCAGGGCCCAAAGATCGTACTGTAAAAGGGGTTGGGGGTTGGGTTTTCCGCGGGAAACCCCCGGAAAGGGCAAATGTTTGAAAAAGGGCCAGGGGCCCCAAAAAAGGGGGAAATTTTAAAGTACCCCGTTTTTCACCCAGACCCCCGCCGCAAAAGGGGGGAAATTAAACTTCTGCGGGAGCTTACCCGGGTTCGTTCCCAATTTGGACGTGGATTCCCCGGGGGCGGGGTGGGGGGCCGGGGAAAAGGGTGGACAAAACCCGAAAATCCAAAGGCGTAGCCCGGGGTGGACGGGCAGAAGGTCAGGGCAGACGGCAGGGGTTTTCGGGGTTCAGGGACGGGGGGACGGTCAGGGAGGCGACAAAAGGAAAGGGGTCGGGAAAAAAATTTAAGAAGGCGGCTGGTCCCACTGGAAATTAAATGGGGGGGACCTAGGGGGGCCCACTCTAAGCTCCAAAACCCCACCCCAAAAAGTTTGGGGGCACGGGAAGGGCTGGGGGCGAAACCCCTTAAAAAATGGGGACCATTTCCCCAACACTAAGCCAAAAACCGGGGGGACACGGGGCCCTTTTAAAAATCTTGGACCCCTTGGGCTCCGCGCGCTTTAAAGGGGGGGGCATGCCCCAGGGCGGCCGGATGGGGACGGGAAAAGGGCCCTTTTGAAGGAGCGGGGGCCAGGAAAGGGGGGAGCCGGCTTTGGGGGAGGGGGGGGCGGTCGCGGGCCCCCCGGGGTTGCCCGCGCCGGGGCCCTCAGAGGCGGGAAAAAAGGGGGCCACAGGGGGGGCGGGGGCCCGGGGGGCCGCCAGACATGAAAACCGCGGGAATAGTGATTTGCAGCTCTGGGGGTTTTAATCCCGGGGAGGGTAGCTCAGGAATTTTTTACAGGAAAAAGAAATTTTTATTTTTCCCCCCCCCTTTGACGGGCACCGCGGGAAAAGTGAGTGAGTCTGGGGAAAAAAATACAGGTTTGTAACTCAGGTTCAGTACAGGTTTAAGGGGAATTGTATGTACCACGGGGGACTGCACCAGCAGCATAGGGGAGTCCCAGCTCTGGAGTATAAAAACGGATTTTAACTCGGGGGAACCCAATACGGAAAAATTAATTTTAATGTATGTACACAGTGCCCCTGCCCCAGAAAGAATAGTGATTTGAAAGTTTGGGGGGGTAAAATTTACAGGATGTTAAACCGGGGCCCATTTCCCGGGGAAAATTTTAATGTATTTAAACACAGGGGACTGCCCCAAGCGGGAATTAGGGGAGGGGGCAAGCTCTGGAGTATAAAAACGGGAAATGTAACTCAGGATCATTTCAGGGGAAAAAGTAATGAATGTATTTTAACCCCAGTGACTCCCAACCAGCGGGTTTAGTGAGTGCGCTCTGGGGTTAAAATTTCGGGTTTGTAACTCGGGGTTCAGTCGGGGTTTAAGTAATGAAATGTAACGTGATTTTGCACCAGCAAAAAAATTTTTTGGGGTTTTTTTTTTTTTTTTTTTTTTCTTTTTTTTTTTTTTTTTTTTTTTTTTAAAAATTTTTTTTTTTTTTTTTTTGTTTTTTTAAAATTTTTTTTTTTTTTATTTTTTTTTTTTTTTTTTTTTTTTTTTTTTTTTTTTTTTTTTTTTTTTTTTTTTTTTTTTTTTTTTTTTTTTTTTTTTTTTTTTTTTTTTTTTTTTTTTTTTTTTTTTTTTTTTTTTTATTTTTTTTTTTTTTTTTTTTTTTTTTTTTTTTTTTTTTTTTTTTTTTTTTTTTTTTTTTTTTTTGTTTTTTTTTTTTTTTTAAGTTTTTTTTTTTTTTTTTTTTTTTTTTTTTTTTTTTTTTTTTTTTTTTTTTTTTTTTTTTTTTTTTTTTTTTTTTTCTTTTTTTTTTTTTTTTTTTTTTTTTTTTTTTTTTTTTTTTTTTTTTTTTTTTTTTTATTTTTTTTTTTTTTGGGGAGGGGAAGCTTTTGGAAAGGTTTAAATTCCCAGGATTTAATCTGGAAATAGAAACAGGATAAGTAATGAAAATTTGTATGTAAAACAGTGAATGAAACCAAAGAAAAAAAATGTGATTTTGCGCTCGGGGGGTAAAATTTAACAGGATGTAACTAAGGATCAGAAACCGGGAAAAAGAAAATTGTATGTAACACTTTGACTGCACCAGCAGAATAGTGAGTGCGGGCTCTGGAGTGAAATTGGGAAAAGGAGTTAAAAAAATCAGTTTGGGAAAAAAAAATTTTGGCCCCATTTTTTATAGATTATTTTTTTTTTCGGGAAATTTTTAAAAAAAATTTTTCATATTTTTAAGTAAAAACTTTTAATTTTTCCCCAAAAACCTTTCCATTTTGGGAAACCAAAATTTGTATAAAAAAACCTTTCTAGCCAGGGCCAGCTTTTCAATGAAAATTTACAGTTTTTGGCCTCATTACACGGCTTATTTGTGCGCTGTTTGGGGCCCTTTATTGGGGGCCGTTTTTGCGCTGCAGAAACAGTTTCCAAATCCGCCCCAGTAATTTTACGGTAATCCCCCAGTTCTTAGGAAAACAGGGGAAATTCCTTTCTCTTCCCCCCCGCCGGGAAATCCCCCGGGGGGGGGGAAAAAAGGGGACATGCACTTTTTTTTTTACGGTGGTACGCGCGGGGGAAAAAAATGTGTGTTAGGGGGCCGGGGGGGCTCCCCCCCGCCCTCCCTGACGGTTTGCCATTTGAAATTGGGGGCAAAAAACCCGGGCCCCCGGCCAATTAGGGGGGGCAATAACCCGTGGGGGAAAAAAATTGCCTTATAAAAATTGGGTTGAGTTGATGGGATTTTAAAAGCGGGCCCAGGGAAAAGGGGGAAGGGGGCACTGTTATAAAGTTTTTTCCTCTTTTAAAACTTTTTTTTCCCTACCCTTTTTTGTTAAAACCTTGATGCCCCCTTTTTTTAAAAACCGTACTCATTTTGTGGGCCAGAATTTATGTTTATCTTGTTCTTTTCCCTTCCCCCATTTTGGGTTTTTAATTCCTTGGGATGGAAAAAAGGCCCAAAAACCCTTTTGACAATAAATTTCTTCAAGGGGTGTGGGGCCCCGCCCCGGTGGAGGGGGAAAACCCAAAAGGCCCAAACTACCGAAAAAACCCGGGGGGGAAAATGTGGGCTGCTTGGTGAAATCGGGGTTAAGTACTATTTAAAAGATGGGCTTATTGGGGAGACTCTCCGTCCAAAGGGGGGTTTCATTTTAAAAAGGGGGCCCCTAATATTTTTACGGAAACTCTAAGGGGAAATAAAAAGAAAATCTAAAACCAAAAACTAGGGTGAAATTGTGTTCCTCAGCATTTTTCCCAGCTTCCAACAAGTTGGGTTCTCCCTGCCACAGACTGATAAGGTCGGCACTAGTGTTGAGCAGAACCGTTCGGAAAATGGTTAGTTCGGCACGAACTGTACATTTTTTCCGAAACCGAGCCAAACCAAATTTTTTGCTGCAAGTTCGGTAAAAACTTCGGGTTCGGGACAGACTTTCGCTGCCTTTTTCAGCTACTTCCTTCAGTTTTGGCGGCCAGCCAATCAGTGCAGAACACAGAGGGGTGGTCAAATGTCACCAGTGAGGGTGTAGGAATCTCATTGGCTGCTAAAATCACACGACCGACTTATGTGGATGTCACTGTATTTCCTGTGGAACGCCATTTCCACCTTACTCTCTGTAGCGAACATACTGCTGCCTGTATCTGCTGGTTTGGCAGCAGGCAGAAAAACCATTTAATAGCGATTTAACACAGGAAAAGCTGCTAGTTAGATTACTTGGGGCAGGAGGGGGCAGCTAGCTTAGGTAATTATACACAGCAATAGTTAGGAAGTTAAAGAGTTTTGTATAGATATTCCATAGAAAAAGACCACTTGATTTGCTGTGAGGGTTCTTCCATACCACCCCATTTCACCGATATTGCATAGGAAAAAATTTCTGTTTATAATCCTATTTGCCAGTTGCAAAGTATAGGCATTTAAGAGCACTGTTGAGTTGCTGTCTTTGGAGTACAGTTCTTCAATAAGAGCCTGTGAACAAATTTTGACCTTTTTAATATTATCCTATTTGCCCTATTCAAAAATCTTGTTTTAAATAGTCATTTCTTGCTAATTTTATTGAGTGTCCGAAAGGTCAATTTTGCTGGTTTTGGTGTCATGCTGCTGTAAAAGACAGTGATAGTAAAGGTCCTATCGAAAAAAAAAAAGCCTACTTCACATACTCATTTCTTCTTGCTAATTTTATTCTGAGTGTCCATAAGGGCATTTTTGCTGGTTTTGTGGTCAGGCCACTGTAAAATGGATGCCAGGGGTGCCAATAGGGCAGTACTCCTGTCAGGGGCTCTAATCAAAATGGGGCCCCGTGATATGTTAAAAATAGGAAACTGGGAATGGGGGGGGGGCCCCATTTGATTTGGGGCTGAAAGGGGGACCTTAAAAATTGGAAAAAAGAGGGACTGAAAAGCAGCCCTGGTTTTACCAGGGGAAAGGGGCCCTTTTAACTACGGCCCGCCAGCGGGAACCTCCTGTTCCCCAAATTGGGTTGTTCTTCTCCCAATAAATTTAATCACTTGTTTTTGGGGCCCCTGGTGCAAAAAGTGATGGGGGGTTCCTCCCAGGTTACCATGTGCCTTTTTTCCAATCCCGGGTTTGTCTTCTTATGTTTTCAAAGGGTCCCGGGGTGGCAGTCCCAAACCCCCGTCCCATTTTTTTCCAGTTACCCCATTGAAAGGAATAAAGGTATTTTACCTCTGGGTTTTTTTTTCTCACTTTTAAAGACCCCTATTTTCTTGACAAAGGGTTTTTCCACGTATCCATTTTACTTTTATGGATCCCTAATTTTGGCCTCCCCACGGTTATGTGAAAAAAAAATTAACTAGAACTTTTTTCCCTTTGACTTTAAGGGGGTTTGGAAGTTCGGTTCGAGTTCGACTCAGAATTTCGAACTAAACCCCCTTTTTCTCAAAATTCGAGGTTCTACTCGAACTAAAAACTTTTTGGGGTTTTCGCTCATCTCTGTCTGTGGGCCTTAAAAATGTGCACTATTAAATATAGATACGGGAGTTTTGGGGGAAATTTTTTTGGCCCCCGGGGCCCTTTGGGCCCCAAATGACTCAAAGGGGGCCCCATTGGGCACATAAGAACTTTTAACGGATGGGTAGGGATCCGCGGGGACCAAACCGGGCGGGGCGATGGGGAAAAGCCCCGCCAGGGAAGGGAATCTATGTATTTTCCCGGGGTATTTTCACCGGGAAGCCGGGGGGCCCAAAGCGGGAGGGGATTTTGCGGCGGCGGGGCTACCAGGTCGTTTCCACTGGCGGGACTTGCCTGCGGGGGGCCCCAAGGGGTTTGGGCCCGTAGTAAAAGATTCTTAAGGAGCTGGGTATTTCGGGGAAAAGGAAATTAGGTCGGGGACAGGGGGGCACAGGATCGAAAAACGTGGGAGGCAAAGGTCAGGGAAAGGGGGGCAAAATTTTCCTTGGTGGATAAATTGAAGGGGGTAGGGTAAAGGGATAGACAAAAACAAGGTTTAGGAACCTTTCCCCGAGGTTTAAAAACACACTAAGGACCCGGCCCGGGGGGCCGGAAGGGAAGGGGGCCCCGGGAACCAAAATGGAGCTGTGCCCCGGGCAAAAAACCCAAAATTTTACCGGCGCACCCCCCTTTTAAAATTTTCAAACGGGGCCATGGGGGCAGGCGCGCCTTAGGGGGGGGAACCCAGGGCCCCGGAAAAAGGGACTGACTGGGCGGGGCCCGGGGCCGGGGGGTAATTTAGAGGCGGGGGGGAAAAGGGGGCCAAGAGGGACCCCAAAACCCACATGCGGGGGACGGGGGCTCCGGGGGGGACCCGCCGGGGCCACGGGACGCGCACTGGCCCCCGGGGGACGGGGGTTTCGCGGGGGGGGGGCCGGGGGACGGGAACCCCCCCCCCCATGGGCCCCCACCCGGGGGGGCCCTCCCTTCTTACGGGAAACCCGAAAGAAATTCTGGATGAGATTACGGTTCGGGAAAATTTTTCCTCCCGGGCCCCAAAAGGGGCCCCTCCCCTTCAGGACCAAAACCCCCTTCCGGGTCTACCAGAAAGTCCGGGTTTTCCCTCTGGGTTTTCCTCCCCAGGGCGGGGTTTCCCCTTTGCCCTTTCAAAGACTTTGGGAAAGAAAAAGCAAATGGGTGGAGGAGGTTTAAAGACTTCAGAGAAAAAGGGTTAAAGGACCGGGGGGTTTTTAATTTAGAGAATGGGGAAAAAAGTTTGGGAATTCTCATGGGGGGAGGGGGCCGGGAGTTTGTAAAAAAACCGGGAAAAAAGGCGAGGAAAACCCTCGAAGGGCCCCCAGGAAGGGGGGTTCCAATTTGTGGGAAAGGGCTTTCCTTAAAGACAAACTTTTCCGGGGCCGACACCCAAACCCCTTGTCACCTGGGGGAGAAAGTCGGGGAGGGGCTTTTCCTTTTTTCGGCTTGGGGTCTTCGGGGCCGAGGGGGAAGCGCGGGGAAGAGATTGGCGGGTTTGGGGGAAACCCAAAAGGTTTTATTTTCCGGGAACCAGTGCAGGGGGCCCCCGGGGAAAAACCTGGGGGGAAGGAGATGCCTGGGGGGGAGGGGGTTGGGGCGGGGAGGGCGGGACTTGAATACAATGTAAAAGGGGGAAAAAGACCCCTTGGGGATTTGAGCCCTCGGGGTTGTACGAGAACCCGGCCCTTGGGCAAAAAGTTGGCCCAAATTCGTCTTGGGGTGCGAAACGAAGTGGGGTAGAAAAACCCCCAAGACCTGGTTTTCCTCTCCCCCGGGCCCAATTCGTTGAGGGGGGGAAAGCAGACGAGAATCGGCTTCACCGGGAAAGTTGGGGAACACAGGGCACGCCAAAAACTTTGGGAAAAAAAACTTGGACTCCCCGACCCCAAGTTTTTTGCTGGGGGGGAGCCCATGCAGAGGAAAACACATTTTGGGAAAAAAATAGCTCCCCGAGGCGGTTTTGGCCGTTTGGCCCCCCCGGGCAGGGGGGACAAAATGCAACCTTCTTGGGAAAAAACCCAATCAGTAGTCCCCCAAAAATTTGAGGGTGTTCCCACCCAAAGGGGGGAGTTCGGTTATAAAGTCCATCGAAAATGTTGGTCCAATTTTTTGCGCGGAATGGGTAGGGGGGTTGTAGTAAAACCTCCCCAGTTTGTGACGAGGGTTTTCTTTTTTGGGGCACGGGAAATTAAATGGCCTTTGAACGAAACCCCTTTGACATCCTTGACGAGCCTGGCCCCAATAAAACCCGGGATTTTCAAAAGGAACATTTTTTGAGCCCCGGGTTTAAACCGGGCCAAACCAAAGAACAATCCCCCAAATTTCAGGATCCCTTCTGCGGAGAGCAGGGGTAGGGTTAGGTCCCTCCCTTTGGAGGAACCTTCCGGGGGTCAAGGGAGCAGCCGGGGATAAGGCGTTCGGGGGGGAATTAATATGCCTGGAGTAGACTCCTCACCCCCCAAGTAAAAACCCCCGGGAAAAAGGGCTTTCCCCCTTGATGTTCCCTTCTCCGCGGGCCCAAAGGGTGAATCTTGTAGTCAACCCGGGAAAAGAAAAAAGCGCCCAAACCTGGGCCGGGCGTGGGTTAAGCCCGCAGAGAAAACGGGGGGTTTTGGGGGGTTTTTTGTAAACCCGGGAATAGTTTTAAAAGGGATGGCACCCCCTAAAAATAAAAAAGCGCCATTTTTTTCCAAAGCCATCTTTGGATGGCCAGCAACTCCCCGGTCGCCTACGGTATTTTCCTTTTGGCCGGGGGAAGGAAAAAGTCTTGGAAAAGAAGCCACCCTTTTGGTCTTCCCCAGGGGGGCCCCTTTTTTGCGAAAGAATGGCTCCAACCCCCACGGACGAGGAAACCCACTTCCAAAGTTGAAGGGTTTTGGGGGGGTTCCGGGGGGCCGGGGGGAGGACGATGTTTTGGGGGTAAAGGCAACTTAGGTTTTGGGAAGGGGCCTCCTCGGATTTTCGGGGGGCCCAAATGCCGTGGGTTAGGTGTTTTAAGTGGGGAGCCACTAACGGGGGCCCAATAGGTAGAAAAGTGGGGAAAAAATTTGGGGGCGAAAAATTATTTTACAAAAACCCCAAAAAAAGGGCTGTTTTGGGCACGAAAACCGGGAGGGGCCGGTGGGCCACTTTAAAACACGGTTTGACGCTTTGCAGGTTTCCATCTGAAGGGCCTGGGTTCGGGAAAAATGTACCCCAGAAACGGAAGGCTGGTTTGGGGGGGAAGAGGCACTCCCCAAAGGCTTGGCATCAGGTGATTATCTGGGGAGTCGTTTTCAAAAACCTGACGGACATGGACAATTTAAAGTTCGAGGGTCAGGCGAGTACACCAAAAAAATTTTTCCAAAGGGGGTTTTTAAAAAAATTTACGCAGGTTTTAAAAGGAAAGATCCCTGAAAATTTTTCTTTTCACGGAAGTCCTGGAAACGGAAAGGCGATTACACGGGTCCAAAATGGCTTTAAACCAGGTACTCGAAGGGGCCCGGCCCGGGTTGAAGGCCGTTTTCCCCTTCCCCTTCGCCCTCGGGATTGGGACAAAAAAATTGGTAGGCCCCCCCTAGATCCAATTTGGGGGAAACCCTTTTGCGCCCTGAGACGATAAATAACTCCGTAAATCAACGTTAGAGGTACCCAAATTCTTCACCGGACCCTTTTTAAACCCCTGGAAATTTAAATTTGCAGGGCCCGAAATTACTGCCCTTCTTTTCCACGAAAAAGGGAATCCTCCCCCGCGGGGGGAAAGGACTTCCAAATTTAAACCCCTTTGGGGATTCTCACAAATGTATTTGGACAGGGGTTTTTGTCTCCGGGAAGGGAAAAGGGGGTTGGGATCTGCCCGGGGGAGGGCTGGTACCGGGCCAATTTAGGTAAATTGGGACAAATATAAGGACAAAGGGGGCGGCGGGTCTCTCCCTGGTTCTGGGAAAGAAACATCGCAAACCCCTGAAAGGGGCGCGGGAAGGCCCTTTGGGGGCTTGTTGGTCCCTTTTAAAAGCACTGGGCACTGGCAGGGGGGGTCCCCAAAACGGGGGCCCCCCGGGAAAACCTGAGCCCCATGGGAAAGGACCCCTCGCCCGTCTGCCAGTTAACCCTCGGGGAGGGGCGCTGCGGGGCCAATGGAAGACCCAATGGGACGGGCGAAGAAACCGGGGTAACACTGGGAACGATAGTTTTTTTGTGAAGTCCCCCTACTTGGAGGAAAATGGTTTTCAGTACGGAAACGGGGCGGGTCACAGGGACTCCCCACGGCCGGGGGAAAGGGAAAACAAGGTTTCCCTCCAGGGGAACCCACGGGAAGGCAGTGTTGAACCCAGGGCAGCGTCCAGGAAGTTTCCGCGGAACGGGAGTCCAGGAATGCTGAAATTTTAAAAAAAAGGGTGGGGCCCCGGTTCAGTGCCATCAGGCCCAAAAAGTTCAGGCGGGGAGAGAAGGTGCACACGCTTAGGGGAGGCTTTTTCCCACGTACCCTGGTTTTCCCGGGTTCCCACCCGGGGGGGACGCCGGTTGGCAAAGCGGGAAAACCCAACGGAGGGAAACGGGGGCTCCCGGGGCAGTAGAGACAAAAGGTTTTCTTTTTTTCCCGGTCGGTTAAGTTCTTGGGGGGGTGACAGGGGGGCCCTCTATCCATTGCAGGGCCTCTTCCACGGCTGGCTGGGAAGGAGGGGGTGGAGGGCCGGTAAAAAAAACCGGGCAAGATGAAAGGAGGGGCTTTTTTGGGGTTGGGTTTTCCTTGCTTTGGGCGGACTCCCACGTTTTTTCTGCAAATTTGGGATGTCAACCCGGTTAGCCGGAAGGGGATTAGCTGGGTTTAAAAGAAGGCGGAAGGCCCCGGGGGGGGGAGCGCACCCTTGAGGGGCTAAAAGGGGGTTTTTCCCTTGAACTTGGCGCAAAAAATTGCGAAATCTTTCCCGGGCTAGCTCCGTTGTTTAGTGGAATTGCAGGGGGGGTATTCCCCCAGGAGGATTTCCCCTTTTGCTGCGGGGTTAAAAACGGGGGCGATTTCGGCGGGATGATGCACGAGCAGGTTCCTCGAAGAAACCCCGGAACTCAAGTAGAAATGTGGGTAGATGGGGCCTTTAAAGTGGGCCCCACCCGGCCCCACAGGGGGGTTGGCCCGGCCAGGGTTTTAAACCGGGAGGGGGAGACTGACCACGAAGGCCCCCTTGGATTTTTTGGGAGGGAAAAATTGACCTGCCTTTTGATTTTCCAATGCCGGGAGCATTGGGTGTTTGGGAAGCCCCTGCAGACCTTGGAATCCCCAAACCAAACTTAGTTGGCATGGAAACCGGGGGGTTTTGGACCGACTGGACAACCCCCGGGGGTGGAACCCCCGCAGCCGGCGGGGGGGCTGCGGGACGGTGGACAAAGGAACTCCCTGCACCCGGAAAAGGGGAGTTTCCTCGACTGTTGCGCTTGGGTTTGGGGGCGATCTTTTTGGGGGACGGGCGGGGGCCACAACGGTGGGTAATGTACGGCAAACCATTTGGCAAAGACACCTTGGGGGGGATCCATGGGGAAACCCTACTGAAACGGGGGGTAGTGGACCCGGCTGGCCCCGCGGGCATGGGGGGAAGCCCAGCCAGGGAACGGAATCAAAAGTGGGCCCTGGTATTCCCCAAAGGAGCCACCGCAAAGGGGGAAAATGGAATTGGCGGGTGGGGGGGGGGCTCCCGGGTTTTTTCCATTTGGGGGGGGACTTGCCGCTGGGTGGCGGCCAAGGGGTAGACATATTTAAGATTCTTTAAGGAAATCTCTATTGGGGGAAAGGAGTGGGGTCAGGACAGGCCGGGCACGGATCGAAAACCGGGGGCTTTCAAAAAGGTCAGGGCGGGCGGCAAATTTCGGGGGGTCGAAAAAACGTGGGAAAGGGGGTAGGGGTACACGGAAAAGACAAGAAAAGGCAAAGGAAACCCGCCTTTTTCCCCAGAGGTAAAACACACAAAAGGATCCCCCGGGGCCGGCAGGAAGGGGCCAGCCTTTAAAAGGGGGTGAGCAGTGCCGGCAATCCCCCAATTCCCGGCGGCCTGCCCTTTAAATTTAAAACAGGGGGGGCCGGCGCCCCCTTTGGGGCGGAGCCAGGGCCCCGGGGAGACTGGGGAAAAAACTGGGCAGGAGCGCGGCCGGGTAAGTACCCCCCGGAGGGGACGGGGACAAGAGCGGACCCGGAAAACCCGGGACGTGCGGATGGGGGCTCCCGGGGAAGCCGCAGGGCAGGCCGGGGGCCTCCCGGGGCCCCCGGGACGGAAAGGTCGCAGGGGCGTGCCGTGACAAAAAACCCAACAGTTTTAAATAATTTTTTTTTTAATTTTGCTTTTAAAAATTTTATTAATAAAGGGGAACACAGTGTGTTGAAACCCTTTTTAATCCCAAATTTTCAAATGGGGGCCAAAATAGCTTGAAAGGGGGTGTTATGGGGTTTTGAACTGTTCGTTGTTTTTTTCAGTTTTTTTTCCCTATGAAAATTGAATTTAAAATTCAGGGGGGAGTCTCCCCTCTCAACAGGGGGTTGCCCTCTCCTGCCCAGGGGGGTGTTTAACCTTTCTAAGAGGCAGGGTTCTCCCCCTTTCGGAGGCTTGTCCCCTCCTCACAGCATTTTTTACTTTTTGGGGGCCAAAGGGGCAAATTTTAAACCCCCTTCAGTTTTTAAATCTTTTAAAACACTAAAACGAAAATTTTATTTGTATAAATTTTTCCCTTTCTAAAACCCCCCTATTTAAAAAATCTGATTTGGGAACCCTCACCTTTTTCCCTTTTTTGTTTTCTGAAGAAAGGAATGGGCTTTTTTTTCTATTTCAAGTCGGGTGGAACACCACCTTTTTTAACGGGGGAAAGGCCCATTTATCAGAAAATTTACTAACTCCAAAAGGGGAAACCCCAAGCTCCTATTTTGGGCAGTCGTCCCAAATTCATAGACACAAAAACAAAAAAGGGCCCCCCTTGTGACACCCTCTGCAGCAGGTGAAAAACTTGTAGACAGGTGAGAAATCAAAATTTTAAAAACCCGCCCTATTTGACCTCCCCGGGACATTTTTTGCCAGCAAAACCTGGCTTAAATCGGGGGTTTAGAGGTCCATTCCTCTCAGCGGGGTGTCTCTCCTCCCCTGAAGAGCTGTGAAAAACATCTTTTGGGTATTTGAAAGTAAAAGGGGAAAATGGTTTTGGACAGAACAGATCTCCCGGGCCTTTCCTTTGCATTGTTTTCCAATGTGTCTGCAAAAGCCTTCAGTTTCGGGGCCCCAAACAAGCTCCTTGCTCGGGCTTTAAAGGGCAGTTAAACACACCCGAACTGTTTATACAAAAGGTGAGGAATGCAAACGGCCCCCCCCCCCCCCTTTTTAAATCGGGAAAGGGGGATTTGTGTGACTGTTTTATATGGAGGGCACAGAAAAAAAAACCCCTTTTATATAAACAAAAGTTTTTACATTCGAAAAGCCAGATAAATTCCCCCCTTAAAAACCAGGGGAAAAGAGTTGGGAGCCAGCAGCCACATAGAGCCTCCCCATAGGGGTTTTTTAATTTTTTCCGGTTTTAAAAACACTCGAGGGGAGAAAAACAGAGTGTGCAGGCACCCCAATAACAGCGTAGGGGGGCATGTGGGGTGTTTTCCTGTTTGGGGGCGTACCCCCAAACAGGCTGAATGAAATGCCCAGTTAGCCAATCCAGTCCCGGGGGGGGTTTCCAGGGGGCAAAACCCTTTTGGGGGGCCGTTGCCCCAAACCTACCCAATAAACGAAGAGGGGCCTTTGCCCCAGTTTAGCAGCAGCAAAATAAAAAAATGCACAGAAAAGCCATATCAACATATTAAGTGACTGGGGTTAATCCCAAAACCCCCAATTAAAAAAAGTGCTTGTTTTTTTTACGGGTTCCCCATAATATCGGGACTTGATCAAAAATCTTTAAGTTACCCCCTGTTGCGGGCCCATTGCTTCTTAGTGAAAATCACGGAGTGGCAGGAAAAAACCTTGATTTCCAATTTTTCCAGGGAAAAAAAATTTCTCATTCCCGTTATTGCAGTGTGAGAATGACCTGGACTTCAAAAATTGGGAAAAATTACTTTAATTAAAATAATTATTTTTTTATTATTTTTTCTTCTTTTATTTCTAGACCAAAGCTGATAAATCTTTTCTAACTGAAAACCCATTGAAAACGGGAGTGGATCTAAAAAACAAAAATTACAAGGAAAAAAACCGGGAAAATTTGAATTCCATTGGGCTGGGAAAAAATGACCCCCTTCCACACAGATTAACGCCACAATTACCGGGAATTTAGGACTGAAATCCTCCAGGAATGAAAGCATTGAAACCAAAACCCAAAAAATATTCCCAAAAAAACGGTTAAATTTTTATTAAACTTTTTGAGAATGGTAATTTTTTTGTTAAATATTGTAGAACCTTTTCCAAGACCCTGAAACCCACCCAGGGAAAAACATTGGGTTTAAATTTGGGGGAATTTCTAGGGAATGTAGCTGGAGATAGATATGGCCTTTAAGACAAAATGGCTTTACCCTTTACCTTTGGAACATTGGTTTAAATGGTGTACTTGGGGGCTACTAAACCCAAAATAAAAAAGTACCAAAAAATTTAAAAGGGTTAGGGCATTTAGAGGGAAAAATAGTGGGGTTTAGGAAAGAAAAATACCATGGGGGGGGGGGGGGGAAAAAAAAATGACCTTTCCTACTTAGACATGGGCCCATCTTTAGGAAAATAAGGGGAAGGGTTTAAATTTTACCAACCAAGGGGGTCTCCAAGGGTCCTTAATATATTTTACCAAAATGTTGGGTTGATCCTTAAAAAGGTCAACACTTTATATAGGCTGAAAATTTGGGCCCTATGTACCCTTTTTTTTTTCAATTTTATCTTTTTGGGGGTTTTTTAGCTTTTTTATGACATGGAGCTGAACATTAGGTTAAGGTTTCTGGCAATTTCATAAGCTTTCCCTGGGTCCAAAGCTTAAAATCCAAAAAAATTTTTCCCCCAAGAAGGGGCTTTGAAAGGTCAATATTTGAAAGGGCCCCTTTTTTTTTTTGGGGGATTGTTTTGAATGGCCCCCGGGAACCCCCTTGTACCTTTTGGTCAACAGGAGGGGTTTTTATGTTATGTCTTTCCCTTTTGTTGTTTTGGAGAAGTTTTTTGACAACAAATCAGATTTTTGCCCCGGGCAGTGACCCGGCCACGCCCCCTGACTTTTATTACTTCTTAGGTTTCTATTTAAAAATCCGGGGATTGTGGAAAACTGGTTTTGGCCCCATTTTGGGCGTTAAAATTTCCCGTCCCGTACTATTTTTCTTTCTTGAAATTTTAATTAAAAATAAATTTAAAAAAGTATAAGCGCTTTAAAATTTTAAAAAAAATTTAAAAAATGTTGAAAAAATTTTTAAAGGGATTTCTCTGCTTCTTTCCCAAATTTTAGTCAACAATTGGAAGAGAAATTAAAGATACCAGCGCTATCTATCCCATTCCACATACCCTCAATATAAAAAATCAAGGTTACAAACAGGGCAAAGCAACAGAAAAAAATTTTTAAAAAAACTTGGGGATTTAATTTTTAAACCCGTTCAAAAAAAGTTTTAAAACCCTGTCAGCTAATTGGGTTTTGGGCTCAGTGGGGGTTTAAATTCAAAGAACCACTCCAGAGTACACATAAGACGACTTCACACAAAATTCAAAGAAGTTACAAAAAACTTACCACATACCTTGTTACCTTCTGAACGTTTTATCCAGTGATATGCATGGGGACGGCAATCCACTCCCCTGATAGGAAAAAAAAGTGTGTGTTTCAATTTTAACCCAGCGCACCCAGCCCCCAAATTCTAAAGGGCCCCCTTACCCCATATGAACTGGTGGCGACTAAGGTGATTTACCCAAATTAAAGGGCCAAACCAATACACAAAAACTACCAACGCGTTTTTGGAAGATTAACAGCTTTCCCTTAAACAGGGCCCTGTATATTTGGCCTTCAGGGGGGTTAAGGGCACCCATTTTAAAATTTTTGGCCCAACTTGAGTCCAGCAGTGAGTGCCCTAGATCAAAGAGTGGAGTCCTAAGCAAAGAACCTCCCCCCTAAGATGGGAAAAATGGCCCCCTTTAAAAGGGGAGACCCCCGATGGGGCCCATTAAAAATTGGGGGAGTCCCCGAGTTGACAGTGATGGGGCTCCTTTTCAGGGAGTAAGGAAGATAAAGAGGTAGAAAGCAAGATATACAATGAAATGATAGGCCCCTAACAATCAGCTCCACTGGTGAGCCTCACGAATCAACTCCACTGGTGGGCCCTAAGAATCATCTCCATTTGTGAGCCCATAAGAATCAACTCCACTGGTGGGCCCCACGAATCAACTTCCGTGGTGAGCTCCAAGAACCAGCTTCAATGGAGGGCAACAAGAATCAGCTCCACTGGTGGACCCAAGAATCAGCTAAACTGGTGGGCCCAATTATCAACCCTAGACACCCCATTCTGTCAGCATTTATGGCACCTGGTCATGGCTGTCTCATGGGATAACACCTTTAAGAATAGGTTGCATCCACAAGTGAAGGTTTGAGAAGGTAAAAGGTGAAGACACAAAAGGAATCCTATAATGAGGAGTGCAGGTGGTGGGTTAAAGGACCATACATGATCAGCATCAAGCTCTATAAAGAGGAGACATAATTTTTTTTTCTCTTTTTCATTCATAGAACAAACAATTTTTAAGGATTTCAGAATCTGTGCAGCTGGGGACTTTCCAAATGAGAACTAGAGGTGCCATGTTATCCACAACATTCATAGAAGACTTGAACAACCTTCCTGCCTCCTACCAAAAGGCAGAATATTTCACTTTTCTGGAGATGTACGGCACTCATTATGCCACCTCCGGAGTCATTGGTGGGAAATATGAACTTGTCTTTGTGTTGGACTCCATAGCCATGAATAGCTCAGGTACGGTATAAGGTGCTGCAGTCTCCTCTCATGGAGCGCCGTGGTCTGTGTCCTGGTCCATGGTCGAACTCGTGTTGTTCTGACCCGGCTCTATTCTCACCTTTCTGAGCACCACAATCCCTTTTCTGTTTTCTCCTTCTCCTGCTTTCTGCCGGCCTTCCCTCTCACGTGCTTAAAGGAGTTGTCTCCCTTCAGAGTTTCAGAGAATGCATGAATGAAATACTCTGTCACTTCCTGGTTCAGACTGACTCATTTGCATAAGCTCCTTTCTTGTACAGCTCCATGCCTTGTTGTGCTTTAAGATGCTAATTAGATCAGATTAGCTTCTCAAACTACTAACAGGACTTCTTATCTGATCCCCAAAACAAAAGCCCTAATTACAGTTCTGTTTATTTTACATAAATCAAGCTTTTTACTGCTGAGCAACACAGGACACTGCCTTGACCTGTGTGATGACCTCACTCACTGTTATCTCATTGAACAAACAGCAGGGGGAGAATTGTTTACAGGTCAGTTACTGAGGGAACTGAAATAGCCAGGGAGGTCATAAATTCACTTGTATCTCCTTAGGGAAAACAGAGGAACAAAGCAATATATTTGGAAAATGTCTTTATTTTGGGTTCCCTACAATTTGAAAGCTATTCTTTGTAGCGAGACAACCCCTTTAAGGCTGCCCCCTATGTCATGTGTGCTGGTCCTCTCTGATTTAAAGGGCCAGCACGTACCACCCAATCAGAACACCTTGCCCTACCTTCCTTGCCATATTGGTGTTTTGACCTTTCATCTTTTCTGACATGTCTCCTGTCTGCAACCTACCCTGACCTTCCGTGTGACTCCTGACTCTACTAGCATGCCACCTGTCCTGACCGCTTGCCTGTACTTCCGCCACATCTCTGGTTTTCCCTCAGTATCTCATAGGCACCTTGACTGTTACCATGAGTGACCATGCCAGGGTTAGCGACCTAGGAGCTCCCCACATCGAAGACCAATTCCCCTTGCGAGAATTAAGGGTGAAGACCAGGGGGCTCCTTAGATTCCACTCTTTGGCATGGTTAATGTTAACTCTTGTGACTCACCCTGAGGATCCACCTCCCTGCCTGTGACAGCTCCTTAAACATTTGGCTTTTCTACTGCAGGAATACTGCAACTCCAAGCGTTCCCTGAGTGAAGTCAGAGCATAATAGAAATTGTAGTTTGCAATAGCTAGAGAGTGGAAGGAACATTGTGATAATGGATGATGGGCCTTATCCATGTCCAACTTTTTTTTAGATCATCCCAATGTAAATACTGTACAATGAAGCAACTTTTTCAATGAGTTTTGATTAAAACTCTCCCAACTTTTTGTGACTAAAGATCTAGGAACCGATGTGACTCCATGGTAACAGACTACAAACAATCCCTCATGTTGTCTGATCTTTTTTTCCTACTCCCTTCAATTTCATACTTTTTACTAACATGTTTTTTAGGGGATCAGATGGCAAGGATTATGATCGCGGGGTCAGACTATGCAGGTTTTTATTGCTGTCTATTACCATGGAGACAGATTAGTGTTGTTCAAATTGGACTCTGTTCGATTCAACACAGGTAAAAGAGAATTTGTTTAAAAAATTTTAATTCAGGATATTCCGAACTAAAATTTGTTTCTCCTAATGTAGTGTGGCGACTTGCTCACGCTGGGACGGTGTCTTGGCCCGTCCTGCGGATTCTCGCTTGGTTTTTGGATCGCTGTCCGTGGTAGAACGGCATTGGAAGACAGATCTTCTGACACAGGGGAATGTTTCAGACTGGCCTCAGCCAGCTTTATTGAGGCACACAGTGTACAGGAAAAACAAAACACATAAAAATAAATCCTTAGCCATCTGGCCACTAACTCACTTATAGAGACCCTCTCTGTCCAGAGGTCTGTGCCTATCGCACAGCACTTCAAAAACTACAGTGTCCACAATGTGTCCTAGGCTTCCCTATAGCCTCTGGGGCAAGAGCTTCCCTTCAGCTCTTCTGTTGCTCTACTCTCAGGTGGCAGACCCCCTGATCACCTGGATTAGGAGGCCTTTAATAGGTCTCCAAAGAACTATCCAATATCTGGGCTGGAACCCAGGGACCTAGAATGCGGGGACAGCCACCCACTCGACACTATAGCTGTCCCGAAAGAGCCACCCCATATATAGCTGCCTATACAAAGCATACACTATAAGTGTCAGTGATATATAACTACTGACACAATATAGGTGGCTTTTCCCCACCGAGCCCAGAACCTCGGTGGCGCATCTGCAGAAGGTCTCCGGCTGTACACCCTCTAGTGGCAGAATCATGTGACTACCAGTGGTCGCTCTGCCACAGTAGCTATAGGGGGTTGCAGCGTTAGAAGGTGTTACCAAGCTCTACAACTTGAGGGGGCCCAAAAGTCATCCACCACATAGAAAGACACCAGTTTAGTCAATGGCAAATGGTAGATGACGGCCTTATTTGTTTTTTGCAAAGTTGCCCAGGAGCTTCAAGATATGACTCTGCCCCAACCATAACTGTAGCCCTGAGCCTTAGTGAGGGTTTAGATTAGGGCACATATGTTACCCTCCAAAATGCTTGATTTTTGCAGAAATAAAATGATAGATTTAGAGTTGCATTCATCTTTCGTTCCAGACGTTACCGCCAGATCTGTAGCGCGGTGTCTTGGCTATGATGTTGCCATATCTGTGGGACTTAAAGGGGTTGATGTTTCACCTACGTTGAACTCTTCACATTGTAGAAAGATTATTTCCGATGCAAAAGGTAAGCTTCCATTAGCTTGTGTTTATCGTTTATAACCAGAAAGATATTAACCCCTTGAGGATGCAGCTGTCCTTGGATACTTATTCCGCTCCTTCCATCTCCTTCCAAGAGCCATAGCTTTTAATTTTTAAATTTTTCTTAGCAATAAGAGAGCTTGTTTCATGCAGGACAAAATGTACTTTTTAATGGTACAATTTACTGTACTTTAGATCTTACGGGAAACCCCTCCACCCCAAAAATTGTATGTGGGACAGAACATGAAAAAAATGTAATTGTACGATTCGCGCAGAGATTTCAATTTTTATAGAGGGCACCGTTCAGTATTAATGTTGTTATCTTTATTCTGTAGGTCAATACGATTTTAGTAATGCCAAATTTGTAGCGTTTTGGTTTTGCTTTAGAATTGTTTTTATTTTTTTTTTACTTTTCCACCTAAGGACCTGAATGAGGGCTCATTTTTTGCGAACTGAAGTGCACTTTTCATTGATACCATTTTGAGATACATGTGACTCATTTGATCAATTTTTATTCCAATTTATTGGGGAATGTGAAATCACTATAAAAAAAAAAACACTTGTGTTCGGCATTGGAAATTTTTTCTTCAACGGTATTTACTACACTGGACAAATTATGTTAGATTCCAATAGATTAGGCCTTGGTGGATGTGGCAATACCAATTATGTGTAACTTTTAATTTTTTTTATTTGTAAAATGGCAGAATGGGGTGTTTTGAACTTTTAATATTTATTTTAAAAAAAATTAAAAACTTTATTACGTTAACATTTACTCCCTTGCATGAACATGGAATCAAGCTTGATTTCTTCTCCAATATACAGCATTACTAATGTACTGCAGTATACAGCAGTTCCATTTATCTCCTATTACACCGTGTGTATTACTTATGGCAAGCTATAACAGGAGCACTACCATGGTAGCTCCAGAGACCTTCATGAGTCCTGGCATCACTATGTATACAGTTTTTTATTTTTTTATCCAAACTTCATTAAAACCCGTGAAAGCGTTTTGTATTCTGTTAACTTCTGGACACAAATGGATATACCTGTACTTCATGCATGCCCCTGTGGTGTAACTGTCATGTAGAAATCTGTCATTGTATATCATAGCGAACACACATAGTTCTCCTGTGATCGAGAAGGTCGTCTCATTCGTGGAGGGGGGAACCATCGACTTTACTACAATTCTTAAAGAGAAGCTTTCCCGGAGAAGCCCTGACATCGACATTGAGCACTTTGTCAAATGGGCGTCATCCTTAGTAGATGCCCCGGTGATAACAAGCAGGAAGGTAAGAACATGATAGATAATTACAGGAGACACATGTCCAAGAGCATTCAGCACATGAGCTTATCTATCTATCCCATATCTATCTATCTATCTATCTATCTATCTATCTATCTATCTATCTCATATCTATCTATCTATTTATCTCATATCTATCTATCTCATATCTATCTATCTCATATCTATCTACCTCATATCTATCTATCTATCTATCTATCTATCTATCTATCTATCTTATATCTATCTATCTCATAACTATCTATCTATCTATCTATCTATCTATCTATCTCATATCTATCTATCTATCTATCTATCTATCTATCTATCTATCTATCTATCTATCTATCTATCTATCTATCTATCTATCTATCTATCTATCTATCTATCTATCTATCTCATTTCTATCTATCTCATATCTATTTATCTATCTCATATCTATATATCTCATATCTATCCAGGGGCGTCACTTTGGTTCAAAAAGGGGGGGGGGGACGACCAATTTTGCTTCTCATCGCCTATTTTCCTATGCCTCCCTCCCTCCTTCACTTGCCTTCCCACTCACTTTCCCTCCCTTCCGTTCTCTCCCCTCATCTCCCTGCAGTGAAGCAGCCCCCTTTAACCCAGCTAGGAGGTCTGAGGGAGTGCTGTGAGCGCCCCCAGCAGGTCCGGGCGGAGTCCTTATGGGGAAAACTGTTGGTGCAATCCTGACGGTGATGAGTAGCTCTATAATTACTGAAGTTTAGCCAGACTGCGACTAAAAAGCCGCCCTGACAATGAAACTGAACCAGCCCACCTATAATATTTCCCCCTCTAGATGGAAATAAAAAATGTTGTGCAATACAGCAAATTCACTTAACCCACATCCCACATCACTGCTCCATTAAATTTGTTATACACACAACAGAATGAGGGAAATAAAGAACCCAATCTCACGGTACCCCTAGGAATCACTTATATTACATACTGTACCCCAAAATGTATTTTACACAAAAACAAACAACAAGAGTTGCAATCAGCTCACCTGAGGACTCGATCACAGTGGCTGCACGGATCCAAAGGCTGTGAAGCAAAAGCCTTCCTCTCAATTGGAAAACCTTGAAAAACGTGTTCCAGCAGCTCCAGTAAGTGATCCAGATATTGAAAGAGTAAACTTGTAGATTATTTCAATGTTAAAAAGTTTCTGCAGCTTTATTTCCAATTCAATTAAAAACATATCATTATGGACAATATTCATTAGTGACGCTGCACCATATCGATCGGTGCAGCGCTGCACCATATCATTATGGCAACATCGTGGTGCAGCGCTGCACCATATCATTATGGCAACATCGTGGTGAACGCTGCACCACGATGTTGCCATAATGATATGCTTTTAATTGAATTGGAAATAAAGCTGCAGAAACTTTTTAACAATGAAATAATTTAAGAGTTTACTCTTTCAATACCTGGATCACTTACTGGAGCTGCTGGATCACGTTTTTCAGGGATTTCCAAAATGTATTTTATTTAATACCATACACCAGAAATTACATCACTCACTGCACCCCAGAAATGAATTATATTACACTTGGCAGCCTCAGAAATTACATTACTAACTGCACCCTACAAATAAATTTCACATTGTACTCAAGAAATAATATAATTCACTGTACCCCAAAAATGTATTATATTATACACTGAACCCTAGAAATGGATTACATTACTCACTGTACTTCAGAGATTACATTACACCATACCCCAGAGATTACATTCGACCGTACCCCAGAGATTACATTAAACACTGTACCCCAGAGATAACATTACAGCCTCTTCCCCAGAGATTATTACATAACACACCGTACCCCAGAGATTACATTACACCCTGTGCCCCAAAGATTATTACATTACACACTGTACCCCAGAGATTACATTACACACTGTACCCCAGAGATGATTACATTACACACAGTACCCCAGACATTACTTTACACACAGTGACCCAGACATTACATTACATTGTACCCCAGAGATTACACTACACATGGTACCCCAGAGATACTCCAGAGATTACTACATTACCCACCATAAACCAGATATTGCATTACTCGCTATACCCTAGAGATTAGTTTACACACCATTCCCCTGATATTACTGCATTAATCACTGTACCCCAGAGATTACATTTGCTTGTTGGAAATTTGGCGCTTGCAAACGTAGAATTCCAACGAGATAGTGATCCAGACTGCCCACGGTATATTTATCCCTCCTATTCCTTAGTGCTGTTTGTGCATAACACATCTTGAGAAATTCTGTGAAGGCGCTGACAGTACACTCTGAAAATTCTCAAGTAAAATCAGTGTCATCTAAACAATGACACTGATTTTACATAGGGTACAATGTAAATCAGTTTCCTGTCAGATTGGATGCCGGTTCTGAGGCAGATCCTGCACTGAATCCGGTCCAGAATCAGCATCATATCTTACGTGTGAACGCACCCTTAAGTTATGTTCACACAGCGTGTAGATACTGTGTGCTCTGCTATGTGCCAGGGGTTTTAGAATTATGTTATCACTGAAGAAGGAGTCCGGAACAGCGATATTCACCAGATTGGAATAGTTTAAAATTCAATAGCCTTTATTGGAGACATCCTTAAAAACACCAGCATTATCATAGCCTCCTAGGCATTATCATAGGCTATGATAATGCTGGTGTTTTAAAGGATGTCTCCAATAAAGGCTATTGAATTTTAAACTATTCCAATCTGGGGAATATCGCTGTTCCGGACTCCTTCTTCAGTGATTACATTACCTACATCTCTGACTCCAGATGAGGATACGTGCTGATGTCACCGGATAGCTGAAGAATTCTTGGGGTGAGCCGACCTTTCCACTTTGTTTGTTTTAGAAGTATGCGCTGGCCAGTCCACACTTCTAAAATACTGCGGGGATGGCCCCATTCACTTTCATTTTCCTCGGTGCCTAAGTGCAGGGAAGATGTGACATGGCTAGACACGTGGCTGTACAGTATATACACGTCTCACATATCCAGTATATGCCCTACTCACATGCACACACAACGCCTAGCTCCCTTGTCCCCTCCTTACCTGTCTCCTGTAGTCTGGTGCAGTTGGTATTCGGCAAGAGCTTCTCTTCGTCTCTGATGAGGGTTGAGCATAGGGGAAGTGGTATATAATGGGAGGGAAAGATACAGCCCCACATACAGAGTGTGCCTGACTGTGAGCAGCGTTCTGATTGGTTAAGCAGCCCCTGCTGACTCCTGCTCCACCAATCAGCGCTGCTCTCACTCTGCACTGACACTTCAGGCTGCCACCTACTCTGTCCCCCTAAGATGTACAGAAATATTGGAGGCAAAGGGTTAAGTTCTTCCTCCTATGTGCCCTGCTCTCCCCACTTACCGTATTCTCATGCTTTCATATGGATTATTTTTTATTGAAGTGGCTAAAAAGTGGGGGGGACTGTCCCCCACCCAGAAAAAAAGTGGGGGGGGGGGATCAGTCCCCTCCGTACCCCCCTAAAGTTACACCTATGTATCTATCTATCTATCCCATATCTATCTATCTCATATCTATCTATACATCTCATATCTATCCATCATCTATCTATCTATCTATCTCATATCTATCTATCTACCTCATATCTATCTATCTATCTATCTCATATCTATCTATCTCATATCTATCTATTTATTTTATATCTATCTCATATCTATCTATACATCTCATATCTATCTATCCATCATCTATCTATCTATACATCTCATATCTATCTATCCATCATCTATCTATCTCATATCCATCTATCTCATATCTATCTATCTATACGTCTTATATCTATCTCATATCTATCTATCTCATATCTATCTATCCATCATCTATCTATCTCATATCCATCTATCTCATATCTATTTATCTATACGTCTTATATCTATCTCATATCTATCTATCTCATATCTATCTACCTATCTATCTATCTATCTATCTATCTCATATCTATCTATTATATCTCTCTCTCTCTCTCATATCTATCTATACATCTCATATCTATCTCACTATCTCAAATTTATCTGTCTGTCCATCTCATATCTATCTATCTATCTATCTATCTATCTATCTATCTATCTATCTATCTATCATCTATCTATCTCATATCCATCTATCTATCTATCTATCTATCTATCTATCTATCTATCTATCTATCTATCTATATCTATCTCATTTATATCTATTTATCTATCTCATAGTTATCTGTCTGTCCTTCTCAAGCTATCTAGCTATCTCATATATATCTATATATCCATCTCAAAAAACTAGAATATCACTGAAAAGATAATTGATATCAATAATTTAAGTCAAATAGAGAAACCCATATTTTGTATAGACTCATTCCAGTATGAATTACAAGGTTTAATATAATACATATGTGAGTCCTATAACAAATGAAAAGTTAGTCCTGGAAAACCCATTTAATTTTCAATGATATTCAATTTTTTTTTAGATGCACTAGTATCTATCCATCCATCCATCTAGTGTTTACTATCTATCTATCTATCTATCTATCTATCTATCTATCTATCTATCTATCTCATATCTATCTATCTATCTCATATCTATCTATCTATCTATCTATCTATCTATCTATCATATCTCTCATATATATCTGTCTATCTATCTATCTCATATCTATCCTTTCATATCTATCTACTATCTCATATCTATCTATCTATCTATCTATCTCTCTATCTCACTCTTCTATCTATCTATTCATATCTAATCTTCTACTCTTCTCTCTCTCTCATATCTATCTATCTATCTATCTATCTATCTATCTATCTACTGTGAGACGCACACATATCCCACTGGCAACTCGGACAGCCTTGGGGGGGGGGTCACTTTAGCTCAGGAATCAAAGTCCTTTGGTAGAACGGTTATGGCACACTTCACTCGGACCACTCGGCATCTTTACAAACTGGCCTCAAAACAGCACAAAGAAAAACCCTTGGCCGTCTCGCTACTAACTAAACGTACAGAGTATCCCTCTCTATCAGTGGTCTGAGTCTATTACCCAGCCCCACACACACTGTGTGTTCACCACTGTTATATTATCCATTCACCATCCACCACTAATATAGGCTTTCCTCCAGTTTGGGGGAATCATTACTTTCTCCTCGGCTCTGCTTGTTGCTCCAACTCTTTTGTAGCAACCCACACCCCTTTGGTATCTGAATGACATAGACTTTAATAGGCCCCAGAGAGTTACCAAAACCTGTTCTAGAACATTGTAACGGCTTCCCTCCCAACAATACAGCCGCTCTGCAAAAGCCAGCCTGGATACTAACAGCTACTCCAAGTGTCGGTAACATAACATTACTGACCCTAAACTGCTGGCTTCCCCCACCAATGCCAAGCACCTCGTGGCACATAACTTGCAGGCTTCATGCTGCAACCAATCCAGTGACAAAGACCTGCAACCTAAAGTCCTTCTGTCACACTATCTATGTTTTGCAATGGTTCAGACTGTATTTTTTGGTCTTTCATTTCTTCTCTGCAGCTCTCTCCCATTTACACCCTGATTCCTCTTGACCTCAGAGACGCCTATAAGAAGACAAGGAACTTTGAGCGAGCGATAGAAGATTATGTGGATGAGTACAGTGTGTGCAGATGCCAGCCCTGCCAGAATGGAGGCACGCTGGTGCTGCTGGATGGGGAGTGTGTGTGTAGGTGCCCGCTGGAGTACTCAGGCATAGCGTGTGAGAAGCTGAAGCACCAGCTGTATAAGAGTAAGTGTCGCCATCTACATCATGTTCCATGTTTACCAATTTTAGCAGAAATTCTGGCAATATTTTCAAAATATCTATTTAACCCAAGGAATAGCCTTTTTTTTTTGTCTCATCCGTTTTTTTTCCTCCTCAAATTCCAAGAGCAATATTTTTTCATTTTTCCACCTATATACACATACGAGGGCTTGTTTTTTTTGTGGGACAAAATGTTCTTTTTCATGGTTCCATTGACCGTACCAAATAATGTACTGAGAATCTCCCAAAAGGGCTTGTTCACACGGCTTATTTGAACGAGGGTTTGGACAAGGTTTTCAGAGCATTTCCTCGCCCAAAACCTTGTCCAAAACGCCGCCAGTTCATTTAATTGATTCCTATGTAAAACCTCGTTGTAGTTCACACACGACCAGGTTTTTACGCGCTTCTTTGAAAGCACTGAAAAAGAAGTGTCATGTCAATTCTTGAAGTGTGTTTTAGGAGTGTTTTTGGCGCGATTTTTGGTCCAGTTTTGGGAGCGGTTTTCGCACGTTTTCGCTGCGGTTCTGGCCGCAGTTTTTGTCCTGGCTATTAATTTGTATTGGTGAAAACCTCGTTGAAAACCTCATCCAAAACCTCATCCAAAAGCTCACCCAAAACCTCACAGAGAAGCGCCTCTAAAACCTCTTCTGAAGAATTGTGTTTCAGGCGAGGTTTTTGGAGCGGAAACCCTCCGAAAACATCGTCCAAAACCACGTCCAAATAAGCCGTGTGAACATGGCCTCAGGGTATGTTCATACTGGATTTTTGATGCGTGTTTGTATCCATGTTTCGTACCCAAGCACGCCTCTAACAATGGGCAGTGTGATTTACATTAATTTTAATGTAAAACGCGCATCGGCTTTCAGACGTCCAATCGCCGATGTGTGTTTACTTGCATGTTTGTGATGCGTCTTTCAGATCCGTTCAAAGAACTGACATGTCAATTCTTGATCCATTTGACGCAGCAGATGCCCTATTTAAACCTAAAGGGGACATTTCTGCTGCAGCAGAAACGCATCCAAAACACGCAGCACACATATTGAAAAATGTCATGTGAACATAACCTTAGTTGGGTGGAAAGTGAAAAAAGTTAAAGGGGTTCTTTTTATTTGTCATTTATTTGTCATTTGTCATTATTTGCAAATCAAAAATCAATTGAAGGTAGCAAATATCCTGCATTTATTCAATGCAGGCATTGAGAGACAATATCCAGTATACAGCATCATTTCATATACCCAAAAATGTCTGCCAAATCCCACTCCAGTTCATGATTTTATAGCCTCCCCTTCTTCTGCAAGAACACATTTAGCCAATCAATTTAAAATATAGCTAGTTCCTATATGCTAGTTTTGAACCTAAACATATTATACACAGCCCACTTGGGTGTATTCCTTCTCAAACAAAGAACCTTGTTCCTTTGAATAGGTCTATACCGCCAGGCCATATGTTTCCAATTATTGGATGAGGGGCCCCATGTCTATTAACATTCCAAATACATCAGTGTTCTTTGGAGAGAACAAAGGAAATCTTGATGAAATGTATATAAAGAGTATATAGTATATAAAATCATATAAATATAAAATTATAAATATTACCCTCACATCATAGAGCTCACAACTTTATTACATTGAACTTTATAAGTGAGAATAATTAAAAATTATATACCTGTTCTGCTTTGCCAAACCAGGCAGACAGCCTTTAACCCCCTTCTTCCTGCAAACCATGTGACAGCCATTGATCACATGGTTTTGCTTCTGCTTCTATGGATGTTTTGTCATCACTCAGTGGGTGTGCTCTGAATCCAGGCTCAGCTCAGAAACACTGTAGTGGTTGTGACCTGAGCAGAGAGGGCTCTGGCTGCCTCTAGTGACTCATCAGTCACTATGTAAACAGAGGTTCTGACAGGAATGTCATCATTCTAGTACAGAGCTGGAGGTTGGAAGCAGAAGACTTGCATTGTTTAATTGGCTGAATGTGAATTAGGACCTCTGAGATGAACCAGAAGCAATCGGAAAAAAGTCTGACTAATGCTCTTTATATAGTAGTGGTGCCAGTGTAAAGCATTCTGAGATGCTGCTCTGACATCACTGTGTACAGGGAAGATGCCACATCCCCTACAGCAGGCACACAGCTTTCCCATGATCAAAAACTGATTGTCATGGTGGATGTGATGCCACCCACCTTTCTTGGATGCTAATAGGCTATCCGGTGTAAAGGAAAGCTGGGAGAAGTCATATTCCCCACAGCAACCAGAGTTACAATGATGAGATAGCTGTGTACCTGCTGTGGTGGATGTAGAGTGCATAAACATAAATATATAAACCAAATCATAAATATTTTTACATGTATTACATGTATTATTGGATGAGGAAACAATGTTTTTTTACCATATAACAAACTGATTGGTGACTCTACTACACACAGCCTGCTGCAGGCAACCAGGGAGTGAAATGGAGCAGAGATGAGGGGGAGAGATTTACATGTATGAGAATGTGAAAACAGTGCTTTAAAAATTAGGGGCAGTTTCAGAGAGTTCTAGATTGTAACTGCAAGGGATCGGACTTGTAGCAAAGACTCAGGAGAATAGTGCACTCCCCCCATGCAGGAGGGTTTCATGACTTATGATGAAAAAGAGGAAAAGGAAAAAAAAACATGAAGGTAAAGGAATATCTTTACTTTTCAAAAGAAATACTATGTATAGTATTCTATAACATCATTAAATTTCGGGATAACCTCTTTAATGGCGGCATTTTTGTGGGGGTTTAATTTTTATGTAGTTCTTTGTACTGTAAAACTGGCTTTACCTGTATTATGCAGGTCGGTACATTCCCGTGAACCCCAAATTTTAGATATGTTTTAGTGCTTTTGAAAAATAAAAACATTCTCTATTTCCTCCATTTGCGCTGTTGCGCTATTTTCTGCAACCAATAACTTTTTTCTTTTTTCATCTATGGACCTGAGTGAGGGCTCATTTTTTCCAGTTGAAGAGTATTTTTTATTGGTACCTTATTTAGGAATACCTGTGACTTTTTGATCAATTTTTATTCCCATTTTTGGGGGGGACACAAAATTACCAAAAAATTCCCCGTAATTTGGGTGTGGGGAATTTTTTTTCTTATACGTTGTTCAGGGATCGGGATAAGTTATGTTATATTTCAATAGATCGGACTCTTTCAAACATGGCGATACCAATTATGTGTAACTTTTTTTTTTTTTTACTCATATATGTATTCCCATTAGGGGACTTGACCACTAGGGAGTGCACACTGCTGCATACTGTTCTGCATTATATACATAATGCAGAAGGCTGTACAAAAATGTCATATGAGCAGTAAGATGGCAGCTACCCTGTTTCCCCGAAAATAAGACAGTGTCTTTTACTAATTTTTGCTCCTAAAGACGAGCTAAGACTTATTTTTAGAGATGTCTTATTCCTCCATGAACAAGAATTCACATTTATTGTTGAACAAAAAATAAACATGTATTAATATACTGTAATGATTTCATCACAAACATTAGCAAAGAAGTCAAACTCTGAATTGCATCAAAAAAATGCACTAGGTCTTATTTTCGGGGAAACAGGGTATAAAAGCCTTCATTAGGCTTCGGGAAGTCGGCATGGAATGGGGTCATCAAGTGAGCCCGCTCCATACTACTTTAGCGTCGCCATGATGTACCGGTACAGTGTTGCACCTATGCTCATTTTTTTCAAAAAGGTTTTTTGGATGTGCAAAACCATACATTGTTTCTAGCTTGTGTAAGGAGGAGTGGCTGCCTCCATTTTGTTTTGTTTTTTTGCACTCCACCCACCTTCACAGGTTTTTAAATCAGTGCAGTGTACTTAGAAGCTGGTGCCTTCACTCCCTGAAGTATGTAGGTCTGAACAGACCCCAAAAGAGAGGTAACAATAGTGTAGGACCCTCCTGCATTGAGGTCCCGTTGAAGTTTCAGAGGTGGGCTTAAGCGATTTTGATAAATATGTGAACTAAGAACCTCAAAAAATTTTTATGTATCCTAGATAGCAGAAATGCTTTTTCAAAAATTCCTATGTCCTTTTGATAGTTTCTTTAGTTAATAGTGAGCTGCTGATATTGGAATGTGTATGTATATTGCTGCCACACCAGTGTGCAACTATGCTCATTTTTTTCAAAAAGATTTTTTGGATATGCAAAACCATATATTGTTTCTATGATGTACTGGTACGTCATGATGCTGGTGCGCTAAGGGGTTATAAAAAGATCAAAAAACAAAAATATGATTTTTTAATTTTTCCCATTTAAAAAGAATTTTCCCGGGTTAGGGTTTTGGGGGGCTGAAGGGACAAAAAGGAGCTGTAAAAAATTTTAGGGGGAATGTGGAAATTTTTGTCCTTAGGTTTTAGGCTAAAGTCTTTATTTTTCGGGAATAATTTATAATATAAAAAGACTTTTCGATTAAAATTCCCAATAAATGTCTAAAAAGGTTAAATTGTCCCAAACCCCCAAAAATCTGCTCCAAATCTTGGGGAAAGGTTTGCAAAGTTTTCCCTTTGAGAATGGGGGGGGGTCCAACAAACCCCATTCATTTTCAGTTTTTAGTTTTCAAAAAATAGGGACCCTGCACTTGTGGTCCATCCCCTGTTCTTCCCCGGGAAACTTTCAAGAGTTTTTTAAAGAAAACGGGGTGAATTTTCCCTGAGTTTGGGGATCCTGCAATATCAACACTGAGGGCCTATCTTATCTATACCCCCCAAAACTTTTAAAATGGTCAAAAAGAGGGACACCTAAAAAAAAAAAAAAAAACGTGCATAAAAAGGGTGGGGGTGGGCCTTGACAGCCCCGTACTTTCTTAATTTAGTTTTTGGTTTTTTGTGGGTATGTATGGAAAGGCTACAGAAACTTTAAAAATTTGGGCCCTGTTTGCGAGGGGGAATGGAGTGTTTAAAAAACAGCAAAATTTTGTCTCAACCTCCCCACAAAAAATTTTGGTATGGAAATTTGGGGGGGGACATTTTTCCCTTTAACATTTTGTAGTGACACATTAAAAAAAATTTTGGTGCACGAATAAACCCCACAAAAACAAAACCGCCCCCCCATAAAATTTGGGCCCGCAAAAAAAAAAACGGTGCCTTGTGGGGCAGGCCCCTTTTTTTAAAAGGCCCGGGACGGGCCCCATCCATCTGAAATTACAGGGGGAAAACGAAAAGGTTTTTTTCCCCGCTCAAAGAACGTCAAAAAAAATTTGGCAACCCCCTATAAATTACATGTCGTCCTTTAAAACCTTTTTAAAATGCACAGTGAAAAAAGTTTTTTTTTAAAATTTTGATCGTTTTTGCAATTCCCCCCTGGGGGGGAAAGTGTAAAAAGTGTGAAAAAAAAATAAAAAAAAGTGAAAAAAAAGTAAAACACAAAACACAAAAAAATTTAAAATAAAAATCCCTACAACCCGGGGGGCCCCCTTTCCCCCCCCTTTTACAAAGGGCAATCCCCCAAAAAAAAGAAAAAAAAATAAATAAGAAAACCAAAATATTTGGTATCAACCGTGCTTTGGGGGACCCACCCAATAAATTCTTTCACGTTAATTTAACCCGTACGGTAAACGCCCGTAAAAAAAAAAAAAAAACAGTCAAAGAATTGCGATTTTTTTGTACATTGCAGCAATAAAAAAAAAATAAAAAGGCAAACAAAAATTTAAATATAAAACCCCCTAGTTTGAAACCAATTTAAAAAAAAACGCAGTTCACCCCGCAAAAAAAAAAGCCCTTACAAGCTTGTATAGGGAAAAATTAAAAATTTCGGAAATAAAAAGATAGCGAGGGCTTTAAATTTATTGTTTTACAAAATAAAAACACTTTTTTTTTAAAAAAAAGAAATTTTCTTTAAAAAAAAAAAAATTCCAAAAAATTGGGTTTATCACCCGAATTTCCCTTCCCAAACCCCCACTAAGAAAATTAAACTAACTTGTAAACCGATTTACTTGAAAGGGGGTTTTGGAACGTTTATTAAAAATAAAAATAAAAAAAAATGGGAAAAGGGAATTAAAAAGTATTTTCTTAAACCCTGTTTTCCCAAAAAAAAGGGAATTTAAAAGGCGTTTTTTAAATTTTTCCCCCCTTTAAAAAAATTTTACCAATAAAAACGCCCAACCCACCCCGGGAAAAAAAAAAAATCCCTAAAACGCCCCCTTAAACAGAAAAATAAAAAAAATTTTAAAGGCCCTCGGACTGCGGGGAAGCAAAAACTTTTTTTTCCCTTTTCAAAAAAAAAGTGTTTTTTTTTTGTGTAAAAGCATTAAAACATTAAAAAAATTTTAAAAATGTGGTTTTCCCCTGTAACCCGTTTTCAACCTGCGGGATGAAAAACTAGCTTTCATTTAATTATTAGGGAAACAGTGACCGCTGAAGGGGAAAAAATTTAAAAATAAAAAACACTAAAAGTTTTGCTGTATTTTGGGTACAAAATGCCCTCACAAAAAAACCTTTTAAAAGGATTATAAAGCATCAAATGCCCCCCAAAAAATGGTTAAAAAATTAAAAAAACAATTAAACTCTTTCGTTAAAAAAAAAAGCCCAAAAGCACCCCCATATGAAAAAAAAATTTAAGGAAAGCTATGGCTTTCAAAATTTGGACAAACATAAAAAACGCAAACTTTTTATAAAACCTCCCCCTTCTATTTTTGGAAAAAAGTAATAAAAACTTAAAAAAATATAAAAAATTTTAAAATTTCACTTTTTTTGGGTACCGCCCCCCATAGTAAAGTTCCCCCTTTCATTTATCCCTTTTTGGGGGGAAAAATGTAAAAATGAAGCCCAAAAAAAATTGGGGGAAAACTGGGGTTTTCCCCCCTCCTTTTTCCCTTTTGGGCCCCAAAAGGGCAAAAAAAAAAAACTAGGAAACACCTTTTCACCCCAAAAATGCACAAAAAACCCCCTTGGGAATAAAGATCCCTGGGGGGTTGTTAAAACCCAAAATAGGGAAACTTCGGGGGGGGGGTTTAAAACACATTTTAAAAAGAAACTTTGGGGGTTTTGCGGGGGGCCGGGGGGGCCCACCCCCACCAAATTTAATATGGGTTCCCCAAAAAAAGGGCCCAAACAAGCGGGGGGCCTCCCCGCCCCCTTTTTACCCCCTTTGCCGCGCCAAACGGGGCCGGGTTTTACACCCCTTGTAGGGTTTTGGGGCCCGGGAAATTTGGGGGAAGAAATTGCTTTTAACAAAATTTTGGGGGGCTTTTTTTTCCAAAAATTCCTTGAAAAAAAAAAAAAATTTTTTTTCTGCTAAAATTGGGCAGTTTTTGGAAAAAAAAATTTTTTTTTTTATTTTCAGAGCCAAACGCAAAAAAAAATTTTGTGGGAAAGCCCTGGGGGGGTTCGGATTTTTACTACTACACCTTTCTGGATATTTTCCCGAAAGGGGGTTTTTTTAGTTTCCAATAAGGGGTTTTCTTTTTGGGGGTATTTTTATTATCGGTTTTGGGGAACCTTTAAAGGGGGGTCCCGAAAACCCTTTAAAAGGCCCCCTAAAATAAAATTGAAATGAAAATAATGGCCCCGGGAGCCCCAAAAGGGTGCCCCCTTCCTATTTCGGGGCTTGGGTTTGACCAAAAAAAAATGAAATTGGGGGCCACTTTAGGGGGATATCCCCCAAAAACCAAAATTGGGGATATCAATATTTAATTTGCATTTCCTATCCCTTTACCGTATTTTTTGTCAATAATGTATAAAAATTGAAAATCTGCAAAAAAATAAAATTTTAAAATTTTCACTTCCACTTTGCTTTTAATTCCTGGGGAAAACCCCAAAGGGGGTTTTAAAAAAAAATTCCAAAATTGGGGGTTTTAAATCCCTTTAAGGGGTTTTGTTTTTTTAAAGGGGAATTTCATTTTTTGGGGGTATCTAAAAATTAAAAGGTCAATAAAAGGGTCACGTTTTTCCTGGACCTTGGTCCCAAAAAAATATGAAAATTTTGAAAATTTTTTCCTTAAAAATTTTGGGAAAATTACAAAAAAAATTTTTATAACCCCCCTAATGTCTTAAAAAAAAAAAACAAAAAAAACAATTTAAAAAAAAAATAAAGGAAAAACTACAGCAACTAGGGAATTTCTATTTAAAAAAACAAATTTTGATTGGAATAACTATCTGTTTTTAAATGCAGAATTTTTTGAATTTTTTAAAAATTTGGTAAATTTTTCAAATTTTTCACCATAATTTAAAATTTTTTTTCACAAATAAACAATCATTTTTTTGGCCCAAAAATTTCTTACTATCTTTTAGCAAAATTATTTTACGGGGTAAAAAAAAAAATTTTGAATACAGGGATAGGAAAAAAATTTTCCCCCAAAAAATTTAAATTCTAAACTTTAAAGTAAACAAATGACAAAATTTTAAAAAATAGGGCTCTTCAAAGGGGGCCCAAAACGGGCCCCGGGCGGAAAGGGGTTAAAAACTACATTTCAAAAATAAAAGAAATAAAATCTAAGTTCCCTCAAATTTATTCGGGGTTAGGAGCCAAGAGGTTTTTAATTTTGAGTAATAAAGGAAGTTAATAAATGCATATCTATTTCCAAATTTTAAAAAAAAGGGGGACATTCAAAAAAAAAAGGAAAAGGGCACGGGGACAGGGGGTTAAAAAGGGGGATTTCCCCCAAACAAAAGGGGGGGACCCTAGGCGGTAGGGCCATAATATGCCAAAAAATTTGGGAAGTTTCCAACAACCCCTTTTAAAAAAGAAACCCCCGGGTTCAAAATATTTTTATGCCCCCCCTTGCTAGGACGGCAAAAAGGAAAATTGTCAGACCTGCGTTCCCAGCACTGTGCCCCAAATTCTGTAAAAAAATGCTGGAGTTTTCGAGTATTTAATGTTCAAATTGCAGTTTTCACCAGGAAAAGGGTCATTTAAAGAGTAAATTTTTTTTTTTAATTTTTTTTTTTTTCCAAAACCAGGGCCCATTTGGGGCTAGCTCCGCCCCCCTTTTAAATTTGAAAACCTATTAAATTTTTTGAATGGGTTAGAAACGGGAAAAATAACTGTCGGGGGGGCGGGGCAAAATTCCTTTAGGGCCGGGGTTTTAAAAGGGTTAAAGAATAAGATTTTGAGGGGTAAAACGTTTTTAAAAAATACAGCATCTTACAGAAAAAAAAGGGACACCGTTTTTTGGGAAAAACAGGGGGGTCTGTTTTCTAGTTTGGGGTGCTGCCCTCAGCAAGGGGCACAACCTTTTAATTTTTCCCTTTTAAAAGGTTAAACCCCTTTGTTCCCCCATTAGGTTTTAAAATTAAATTTATTGGAAAAATTTTTTGAATTTTTTTTGGGCTCTCTTATTTTTTTTGGGTGTGTTTAGGCGCTAGGGGGAGCCCTTTCCCTTTCATTTTGGCCCGGGTTTTAAAACCCCTTTTTTGCCGGGTTTTGTGGCAAAAACCTAATAAATTTAGCTCCAAAGGGAGTAACTTTTTCCTCATTGGGTGAGTTCCCCATTTATTGTTTTGGAACTTTTACACCTTTTTTTTGGGCCCCACTGAAATTTAAAAATAGAAGGTTAAAGGGGAAATGGTAGGACTGGGGAGCCCCACTTGTTGGATGTAACACTTTTTTTAAAGAGAACCTGTCCCCTAGTTTAGCCCCCCTTCCCGGGGGGGCCCCCAACTAGGGACGGGAAAAGGCTGTCTCCAGCGCTGTCCCCCCTTTTTTCGGGGTTTTAAGATCTGTAGTTTTGGGAGTGCTCAAAATTGGTTTATTTTTTCAGCCGTTCGCCATAGAGGGTAAATTTTTAAACATGACCCCCTGAGGCTACCCCCCACCCACCTCCCAATTTGTTTAAACCCAATTTAAATTTAAAAAATAGAAACATGTGAAAAATTTGTCAATTTGGGGGGGGGGGCTACCTTGGGTGGGGGGGAAATAACCCTTCTCTTTAAAAAGGCTGGACTCGGGCAAAAACAGGCTGCATTCTCCCAAAGACTTATCAGAAAAAATACTCTGAAAAATTTTTGGCACCCTTTAAGAAAAAGGGGACCCCAGCTCTGGAAAACAGCAGGTTGCCCCAAGCTTAATTTGCATAAACCTAGGGAAAAGGTTTTCCCCTTTTTTAAGCCCACTTTCAATTTCCAATGAACCTTAAAATGTGGGGGGTTTTTAAACCCAAAACCCCCCAAATTTTTCTACAGACGGGTTTTTTTTTGGGTGGGGAGCCCCCCGGGGGGTTATTTTCTAAAGGGGGGGAAAAAATTCCTCATTAGGGGGAGTGGCCCTTTTAGAAAAAAAAAAATTTTAATTTTGGAGGCAATCTAATGGTGCATAAGTCTCCCACACACCTCATGCTGCCTCATCCTAATGAGGAACATTTCCCTTTTTGAGATACCCCTAAAGCCCCCTCCCCTAAACAGTACTCTACATCTCGAAACAGAATATCTGGTTGGCTCTAATCTCATTCACATGACAAGGCTCAGTGAGTTGGATGTGAATTGAGAAACACTACATCCAATGGGTGGTGCTGCAGAGTCCTAGCTCATTTCCCATAAGCCCTTTGGAACATACCTAATTGACGTGTCATGGCCCTGGTCTCCTTCCCTCCTGTAGACCAGTCAGATCATACGGGCTTCCAGCCAAATCAATGAACAACCAAACAAAAACCAACACACAAAGACTAAGAAATGACTTTCCTCCATTCCAATGTCCTGTGTGATCTATTGTCGGGGGTTTGGGGAAACCAAGCAACTGCTATAGAAATGTTTGGTTGTATAAGTTTGAAGTGTATATAAAAATCTAAAAGGTGAGGGGCATGGTCTGGAACCCGAGCAGGATGGCTGCCCCATTCAGGAGCTCCTCTGGCTCTGCAGCTATTTAAATGAGGCTACATTGGCTTAAAACCTGGTGAAGATACCCCAAACTGGCTGGAAGAGGCTCCCAATACTACCTGGACTGTGAGGGCTACCTGTAATTCCGGGCTGACCCGTCCTAATACTTTGAAATTCACGGCGAAGCTTCACCTCGTCCGCCGCGTGGTTATCTCGGCGCCATCTTGCCAGGCCGTCTGCGTCCTCCGCCCGGGAACTGAGCGGACCGGAGGAAGATTTCGCCGCAGTTCTCTGCTCCTGCCTCGGACCGCGACTGTTTGGAGCTGCCCGTCCTGCTGAAGAGGCGACGAGAGAGGTGGGTGGGTGTGATCCGGACCCGGAGCCCGCCGGAAGATCAAGAGTAGCTCCGTACCGCTAGCCTGCCGTGGCGGCTGCGACACTGCACCCGGGCCCCACAGACCTCAGCGCGGCTCCTTCGCCGATTGCTCCCATCTGCACCCGCACCAGTGCTCCCAGGTCCTTTCGGAGCTCCAATACAGCCCTCTGCCTCCCGCTTGTCTTTCCGGCCATAGTATCACGCCTGGACCCGTCTGTGATAAGCCCAGCTTCCCGCGGCCTTCTTGCCTCCCCAGGCACCGCTCCTCTGAGGATCGGTACAGCTCCTGGCCGCTTACTTTCCTCCACAGCTGCAGACACTACGGGCGGGCCCCCTGGACATTCCCCTCTATCCACCTGCTATTGCGGTTGCTGCGTTGCACCGGGATCCATTGGGGACAAACCCACCATCCCATTCTCTGCTTCCCTGCACAGCGGCATTATATTTCCTGGGCTCCCTGCCCCCTATTTGCCTCTACAGCTGCGGTATTGCTACCAACCTCCTGGAGACAAACGTTAAATTGCTCCTAAAATCGTCAGCCATTGAAGTTTTGAAAGCGGCTCTCTTCCAGCAAGTAGGTGGAAAAGGTGCCATTTACAAAGAGACTTTTATTGTTTCTTATACGGGACTAATGGGATGTTGGTTAGATGGTTAAATCAATTTGAGCCTCAGAACAACTAGGTGAGAGGTAGCAGGCTATAAGAGGTTACTCCAGCGTTTACATCCTCTAATTTAATCTCATAGCCTCACGCAACGCTTAGTGGACATTGCTTCTGATTACCTCCTGTTTATCATTCTAAAAGGCGCAGATCGCTATACAAGAATCTGATTTATCCTGTAAAACTTGATTTAACTGTTTGGTTCCTTCCACTATCTACAATCGCAATGCCGCCTAAATCAGCCAAGGGTCACGGATCCCAGAGAAAAATAACAGACATGTCTGTGATAAAGCAACCGTCATGGACGGAACCAGTAGACACTGGAGCCTGTTCATCGGCTACCCTGGATTGTCAGTGGTCTCAATCCCAAGAATCTCTTTTGGAGGCTGAAGGTTCTGAGGTACCTGTGACTAACATATATCCAGAACTAAGAGAATACATTACGGCAACTTCCAACTAAAGGATTACTTTAAAAATCTGGTGCAGAGATCAAAGACGTATGTCGTTCTGAAATAGCCTCCATCCGACAAGATCTGAAACATACGGCGGATCGGGTGGACTCATTGGAAAATGCTCATGACGACACCAGAAGATATGTTTCCCAACTGCAAACAAATATCAACTCCCATGACAAAGCCCTCAGCGAAACTACAAGGCGATTGGAAGACTTAGACAATAGAGGGAGACGTCATAATATTAGAATTAGAGGGCTTCCTGAAACAGAGGAAAAGGAAGATCTGCACGCTACTCTGAATGTAATCTTTAACTCCGTGCTAGGGGAAGCAGAGGGTCATCACATTAAGATGGACAGAGCACAGAGAGCCCTCCGACCAAAAGATCTTAGGGGCAGGCCTCGCGATGTGGTTTGTGCTTTTCGGACTACACTTTAAAGGAACAAGCCTCAAATCCATTGAATATAACAGTGTGAACTTAAATCTCCCTGACCTTTCCTGGTCACACTAAAAAAAAAAGACGCTGCTTACAACCTTTTTCAGACTAAAGGGGAACGAAAAATTTGCTCTTCTCCAAAGGACAGCCCTTTTCCTCGCTTCCCTCGCTTCCCTCCCTTCTGTTCAAATTTGGGACCCCCTCAACCAATATCCCGGACGGGGAAATTGGGAGGACTCCTCAAGCTCCCCACCTTCGGGGCAAAGGCACGTAAAAAAAGAAGCAACGTGTCCCCTCGCTTTCCCCCTCGGGATCATCAGGTTCCCGGGGGTTTGACTTTCCCAAAAACCTCGCCATTTTTTCTCTTTGTTGTTCTGATCCATGTGGGACCCTTCTTCCCCAAATTTTCTGTAACACCCCCACCCCCCCCCCCCCTTTTTTTTTTTTCCCTTTCTCCCTCCTCACCCCTTTCTCTTTTCCCTGTTTTTAAAAATTACTCCAGGCCACCTACGGGAACCTCCGGGACGGAATAGCCTCCCCCCCCTTTTTTGAGAGACACTCAGATTTGTGTTCCCCTCTTTTTTCTTTTTTTTTTCCCCCCTTGAAGGGGTGTCCCTGTTGTCTGCTTCAAAACTGCATTACTCCAGTCAAATTGTTGGGTTTTTTAAAACTATTTTGTTCTCCCCCCGGGGGCCCTGGTTTTTTCCTGGGAGTTTGGGTGATGTTTTTGGAATTTTTTTCCTTTTGGGGTTCTTTTTTAAGTGATGTGTCTTTTTTTTTCCCCCTTTCCCTCTTGTTTCGTGTAGTTTTTCCCCCGGTTTTTCTGCCCCCCTTTGGGGGTTTTTGGGTTTTAAAGGGCCGGGGGGTAAGGGGGTTAAGTTTTTTCTTAGGGTATTTCTATTGGGGGCTAATTTTATTGTCCTTTAAATGAAAAAAGGGCCCTTTAATTTCCCCTTTTTAAAAGAGGCTTTTCTTGCCACGGAATTGAAAAACGCACGGGGGTTTGCTTTATTTTTTCTTACAGGAAACTAAATTTAAACCATAAATGGCAATTTTTTTTTTTGCTAAGAGTTTAAAATCCGAAACCCTTTTCCGTGGCCTCTAAAACTCGAAAAAAAAAGCGGGTCCCTTTTTTGCTTTTTAAAACCTGCCCCATGAATTTCCCATCATCTTGTCCAAAGGGGTGGGGTTCATTAAATTTCCCGGCTTTTTAAAAATTTTATTATTTGTAATGTATAGTCCTAACCAGTCCCAGCTAAAGCCTGAAAAGAGTTTTAAAAAAGTAGTTAACTTTTACCAGCTATGTTGCTTATGGGGGTGATTCAATATGTCTTTCTTTTTACGGCCAGGGCCCGGGGCATCTAGCTGTAACACTTCATCCACTCGTTGCAATCTCGAGGTTTTTGTAAACTCATTAACAGTTCTCCCCTTTTTCTTTGGGATAGCTTTTCCAGTGTAGATCTTTCTTATTATTCACAGCTCTTGCTACAATCGCGGAAAAATTTTTTCTTGGTAATGTTCGCCCCGAGACGTATGGTGACTCCGACTTGGCCTTTCGGTGGTGGACCACGCCGAAAAAATTTTTTTTAACGGATCATACCTCTGCTCGTTTGTCATTGGGGCTTAAGAAAAAAAAAATTAAACCTCAATACCGAGACAAGATTAGAAGGCTATTGGATTTTTTGTGTAAAGAAGGGTCTGTCTCTTTCTTGCATTTTGTGGGAACCCCTAAGGGGCCCTAGTTAGAGGTCAATGTATTTCCATTGGCTCCCGCATCAAAAAGGATTCAATTCCCGTGTGGGGTTATGGCCAAACTTAAATCATAGAAACAAAACCCAGCAAGGTGTCCTTTAAGAAAACTTGCGTCTATTGTTAAATATTAACATGGCAAAATCTCTTTCCCCTGCAACCTGAAAAACTCGGTATATTTTAAAAACGTATTCAAAAAGGGGGAAATTTGGGCTTTCTTTTTTTGCCTGAATTCGGGGGCACAGAGTCTTACACTTTACAGCCTTAGGGATCGGGGGGGGAGGTCGTCCTCCAAATTTTCTGCCCCGTTTGGGAATCCCTTTCCCCTTCTCTTCCCCCTATGCCTTCCTGAAAACCCCCCGATGAGAGATCAGCGCTTTTTTATTTTGGGTTTTTTCCTTGACGTTTGCCCCTCTGCCACTGAAGTGGTTTTTTTCTTTAACGGCTTCCGCAGAGGAGATTGAAGAAGTAATTAGATCCCTCCCTCAAAGGGAAGCTCCTGGCCCCGTGGGTTTACCTATTTATTTTCAGATTTTTACCCCCAAATTTGATCAATGGTGCCATGTACAATCCTTTTTTGAAACGGGGCCCCAATTCCCCGAAACTATGTTGAAATCATTTATTACTCATTCCAAAACCGGGGAAAGATCGTTTGATCCCACTAGTTTAGGCCCTTGCTTGCGAAAGCAGATTTAAAGATTTTTAAAAAAAATTTTGGCTAAACGATTGGGAGTGCA
>JAODAL010019387.1:0-72183 GCA_025379985.1 Phyllomedusa bahiana | reverse complement strand
GGGGCCCATTAAAATGTGAATATGAAATTTTGTAGTCACCACAGGTGAATTAAAAGGTGAAAAATCCCTTTTATTACCCCAATCATGAATACGTGTTTTTTGCACTTTTCCCCATTCAGATTTGTTCTTGGGCCCCTTGCACTTAATGTGAATACAAATTTTGTAGTCCCACAGGTAAATTGAAAGGTCCCCAAAAATTTCCCTTTTATTACCCGAATACATTTAGATAGTTTTTTTCACTTTGGGGGGCCAGCTTTGTTGATAGATTATTTGCAGTTAAATTGTGAATACGCAATTTTTTTTTGTTTTGAGGGTTTTGAGAATAGCTGTGATTTCCCGTCTTTTAATAAGAGATTTTTCCAAAAACTGGTAAGCGAGCAGAGGGGGGGGTAGGACTGGAGGTAGAGGTACGAGAGAAGGTGCCCCTTCCGTGTGGCGCAACACGTGCAGGGATGCATTGCAGAACCATCAGGCCTGTCTCGCGGGGTCGGGGCCCTGGAATTAGAAAGAACAGGTCCCCAATTGTTCTTCAGGGGTTAATACAACCTGCAGCTTCATTTTACATAGCTATCAATCCCTGTTGAGACAACCCATTTTAATACAATTAAAAAAAGGAAACAAAGACATGGGGGATTCATCCATTTTAAAAATGGTTTTTCGAAATTAACTATAAAAAAATTGCTGTAAAAAATGCTGGTAAAAAAAATTTCCCCTGAATGTAAAGGGGGTAAGGAAAAAATTGACCGATGTAGGTTTTTTCAGAGGACATGGGGTATGGAGCACGGGGCAGAGAACAAAATCAGAGACTTTTCCCTCAGCAGTTGAGTAAAATGAAAAAAAAGAATCCCAAAAAAAGGGCCCCGGGGGGAAAAAGGGCCGCTTTAAACCCACCAGTTTTTCCCAAAGGAAGCTAAAATTGGTCCGAAATCATAGGGGGGGCAAGGGGCTACCGGGAAACGGGGCCGGATATATGTCCAGTGAAACAAAAATTTGGTTTGGGTAAAAGCCCCTTTTTTCCGGCCCTTTTTAATCTGGGGCATGAGGTTTGGAGTCATGCGGGGCCCCAGGCCGGGAAAAGTTTATGCCCCTGAAACTAAAATGGGGGTTGAAAGACCCCCTTTTTTCCCGGCCCTTTTAAAAAATTTTGGGGGGTTTCATCCCGGTTTGGGGCTTATGTTTGGGGCCCCCGGAAGGTAAAAAAATTTTGTCCAGTGAAACTAAAATGGGGGTTAAAAGACCCCTTTTTCCCGGCATTTTTTAAAGGGGGGGGCATGTAGGTTGGGGGCTTATGCTGTGGCCCAGGACAGGTTGGGTAATGTCCAGTGAAATAAAATGGGGTTGAAAGACCCCTTTTTTCCTTTCACTTTTAAATATGGGGGCCCATGCGGTTTTTGGGGCTCATTTGGGGCCCGGCTTTTTAAAAGCCCAATGTCCAGTAAACAAAAATGATGGTTAAAGCCCCTTTTTTTCCCCGCACTTTTTAATTTTGGGGGCGGGGGCCGGGGGTTTGGGGGGGCCCCCTTTTTTTTTTTTGGGGCGGGGTTTGGGGCCCCGGACGGGGATATTTCAAAGTCCGTGAAACAAAAAAGGGGGGTTGAAAGACCCCTTTTTTCCCCAAGGGGTCACTTTTTAATCGGGGGCATTGGCCAGGGTTTTGGGGGGGCTCATTTGGGTTTGTGGGCCCCAAAAAGGATGCAATGTCGTAAAACTAAAATGGGGGGTTGAAAGCCCTTTTTTTCCCGGCCCCCTTTTTAAATCGGGGGGGGTCTGCAGGTTTGGGGCTCATGTGCGTTCCAGGACAGGGATTTTCCCAATGTCCGTTAAGTAAAATGAGGGTTAAAAATCCTTTACCCCTTCTGGAACCCTTTTTAATTTGGGGGTCATGCGGGTTTTTTAAGGCTCATGCGTGGTACAAAAACGGGGATAGTAAATTTGGTCTGTATTTTTTTTCTGTGTCTTTTAAAACCCTAAGTGTGTTGCCAAAGATGAAAGCACGTACCCTTTTGGGACTTTTGGGGTTTTTAATTTCAGCTTCCCCACCCCTTTTTGGGGTTTTAAAAAAGAAGGTTTTTTGCTCTCCCATAGACTATTAATGGTCATCGATCATAAATAATCTCAATCAATATCTTGTCGATGATGGTCGACTATCGACCAGCGACCGAGGTCGAAGGCCACCGGACTCGCTCAACCCTAGTGATAATGTTTTACACTTAATAAAAATGATTTTTTTATTCATACTCCATGCCGCACGGCGCTGAGAGCCGAGATTGCATGGCGCCGCTCTCTCCATAGACTACAATGGGAGAAGTAGCTCTCGCTCTGATTGGCTGGGATAGCCAAGCCCCCGCTAGCTCAACCAATCAGCTCTATTCTGCATTTTTACTGTATTTTGAACTGTCCCGCCTTTGATTTTGATTGGTCAATATTTCTCCATAGGTTATAATGGGACACTGTCGCTCCTATTCTGATTGGTCAAAACTTCTCCATAGGTTTTTAATGGGTCTTTGTCGCTCCTATTCTGATTGGTGGCTTCTGCCGACCAATGAGAAGCGCTTAAACAATTTAAATTACTGATTTCCCGGCAATTCTCTCTATTGCAATTCCCTATGTAGCGCCGGTCTCGGCGACAAACGCGTTGTTAGGGATTTAAGTGCTTTATTTTTAAAGAAGGTTTCAGCGCTTTATCTGATAATGTTTTACACTTAATAAAAATTAGTTTTTTTATTTATACTTTTGCCGACGGCGCTGAGCCCCGAGATTGCATTTCGCCATCTCTCCATAGAAAACAATGGGAGAAGTAGCTCGCGCTCTGAATTGCTGGGATAGGCAAGCCACCGCTAGCTCAGCCAATCAGATCTTTTTTACATTTTTACTGTATTTTGAACTGTCCCGCCTTTGATTTTGATTGGTCAAAACTTCTCCATGGGATATAATGGGTCTTTGTCGCTCCTATTCTGATTGGTCAATAGTTCTCCATAGTTTTAATGGGACACTGTCGCTCCTATTCTGATTGGCTGGGTTTTATGCCGACCAATGAGAAAAGCTTTAAACAATTTTTAATTACGGGATTTCCCGGCAATTTTCTCTATTGCAATTCCTTATGTAGCGCCGGTCTCGGCGACAAACACAGTTGTTAGGGATTTTATTAATGTATGTTTAAAGAAGGTTTCAGCGCTTTATCTGATAATGTTTTACACTAATAAAAATGATTTTTTTTAGTCATACTCCATGCCTCACGGCGCTGAGAGCCGAGATTGCATGGCGCCGATCTCTCCATAGACTACAATGGGAGAAGTAGCTCTCGCTCTGATTGGCTGGGATAGCCAAGCCCCCGCTAGCTCAACCAATAAGCTCTATTCTGCATTTTTACTGTATTTTGAACTGTCCCGCCTTTGATTTTGATTGGTCCATAGTTCTCCATAGGTTTTAATGGTTCACTGTCGCTCCTCTTCTGATTGGTCGGGTTTATGCTGACCAATGAGAATAGCTTTCAGAATTTGAATTACTGTATTTCCCGCTAATTTCCTATATCCTAATTCTTGAATTAGGATATTGGAAAGTGATTTTATGTATTTTTTATTTTTAAGGTTTCAGCTCTTTTTCTGAGAATGTTTAACGCCTTTATAAAGGCGATTTTTGATTCATACTCCGCACCGACATGTGGAATGATTTCTCACTGTTTTCCAGCCTGTCTCGCATCGGAACAGATTTTCGGCGCAGTCCCGCACTGCGCCTATGTCCCCGCACTGCGCCCCACACACTGGCGAGGCGCAGGGAACTTTTCCCCACATGTATGAGTGCACTACCTCCGGCGGCGAATCTCAGGCGCAGCGCCGCACTGCGCCTAAGTCCCGCACTGCGCCTAACATACTGGAGGGGCGCGGCGGACTTTTCATTGTATGTATGAGCGCGCCCCGGACCCGACATAAATCAGGAGCAGATTTCGCCGGAAAACTAGCGGAAAAGCGCGCCCCGACCCAGCGAGCTTCATACATGTCGCCCTCAGTCTTTCCCGTTTTTCTTATAACACGTCTCCCGCTGTAGCGCTGGTACAGGCGAGAAACGCGTTGGATATTTTTTTGCCAAAATAAGTGTAAAAGGGCTTTTTTGCTCCTTTTTATTTTTTAAAAACAATAAAAACCTATTTTTTATTTTTTATTGGAATAAAAACCTTTTGTAAGCCCCCTATTTTCCATAGGCGCTCTATAATGTGCCTGATAATGGCGTTCGGGGCATTTAAACATGTATGAACGGGGCTGCACCTGATATTGGGCTGAAAAGACATTTTAGAAAAAAAAGATGATTCATTACCACAAATTGCCAGGAAACTCAGCTTCATTTAGATTCGAATTTTTCCTGAAATTCGAAACGAATTCCACTTCATTAGAATCGATTCGCTCATCCCAACTGAAAAGCCACTCTGCCAAGAAGAAGCCATTACTCCAAAAGAAACATATAAAAGCCAGATTAATGTTTGTAAATGCACACAGGAACAAAGACCTACACTTTTGGAGATATGTCCTGTGGTCTGACAAAACTAAGATTGAATTCTTTGGCCATAATGACTATCGTTAAGTTTGGAGGAAAAAGGGAGAAGCTTGGAAGCCTAAGAACACCATCCCAAATGTGAAACATGGGGGTGGCAGCATCATGTTGTGGGGTTGTTTTGCTGCTGGAGGGACTGGTGCAATTCACAAAATAGATAGCATCATGAGGAAAGAAGATTATGTGACAATACTGAAGCAACATCTCATGACATCAGCCGGGAAGTTAAAGCTTGGTCGGAAATGGGTCTTCCAAATGGTCAATGACCTGAAGCATACTGCCAAACTGGTTACAAAGTGGCTTAAGGATAACCAAGTCAATGTTTTGGAGTGGCCATTACAAAGCCCTGACCTCAATCCTACTGAGAATTTATGGGCAAAGCTGAAAATGCAGGTGTGACCAAGGCGACCTGCAAACATGGCTAAGTTACACCAGTTCTGTCAGGAGGAATGGGCCAAAATTTCTACCAGCTATTGTGAGAAGCTTGTGGAAGGATATCCAAAACATTTAACCCAAAGTCATCGAGGTGAAGGGCAATGCTCCCAAATCCTAATGAAATGTATGTAAACTTTTGACTTTGCATAAAGTAAGAAAAATGCCTTAAAAATTCTCTCTCTCATTATTCTGATTTTGGGAAAAATTAAAAAAATTTTTTAATCCCAATTGACCCAAAATGGGAAAGGTTTTTTCTGATTTCAAATTAGAAATGAGAAAAACATCATATGTGTGCGGGTGGCCCCCCCCCGGCCCCCCGGGGCGGCGCACCCGTCCAGGTTTTCCGGGTTTTGGGGCCCGCACCCGGGGAAAAGGTGGTCCGCTCACCGCCTGCCTCTTCCTGTTTCCCTCCCCGCCCCCCCCGCTGGGGCCCGGGCCCTTTTCCCGCCACGCTCGTTCAATGAATTTAAAGGGCCACCGCCCCGAAATTGGCTAATTCCGGGGTTCCCAATTTAAGGTTAGCTACATCACTCCCTTTGGCGGATCTTGTTGCCCGGCCTTGAAAACGTTTCCTAAGTGTTTCTCGCCTTAAACCGTGTCAAGACCTTTGCTACTCTCGACTCCGAACCTCTGCGCCTGCCCTGACCTTCCTGCCTTCTACACACGAAACTTCCGCCCCCTGACCTTACTCCTTCCCACACTACGAATTCTCGGACTATTACTCTGTACCATCTGCTCCTCGCCGCATCGCAAACAGTCACATCAGGGGTAACGACCTGGTAGCCTCAGCCGCTATCCGGGGCGTCTCTGTGAAAACCGGGGCTACTTAGATTCCGTTCCCGCGGGCTAACATCATGCTTGCGGTGGTCCAGCGGATCCACTACCCCCGCTACTGTGTCTTTTTAAATTTATCAACCAGTTTTAATTTTAAAAAATAAAATATATATATAAAATAAATATAATATTTTATATATATTGTGGCAGAGGCCTAGATGGAACAGGTGCTGCACTAGGTGGCGTCAGCAGGTCACCGCAGAAAGTGCCACCGAGGGCCTGGCTCAGTGGGGGGAAACCACTTGTCTTCAGGAAACATTGCTGACAGCTATACCTAGTATGGCTGATGTCCAGCCATTATAGGCTGGTTTTTCCCAGAATAGCTGCAGTTGGGTGAGTGTCTACTCACCGTGTTCCAGGACAGGTTTTTGGCAGATCCCTGGAGGGCTATAAAAGGCCTGGGCCTGCAGGTAATCGAGGGACTTAGTCTGCTACCTGCAGTTTGGAGCAACAGGTGGAGCAGGAAAGAGACTGTGGCCCCCAGAGGCATGAGAGAAAGCTGTAGCATACTGTACTGGGAGTGTACAGTGCGGCTGGTTTTGGACATTAGGTCCAGACCACATGTAGAGAGGGATCTCTAAGTGTGTTGCATTAGTGGCTAGACAGTCTGAGGTTTTTGTTGTTTTGTGTTATCTTATGTAACCTGTGCCTCAACAAAGCTGGCTGAGGCCAATTTTAGATTACTTCCCTGGAGTTGGAGTGACGTTTGTGCCATTCTGCTTACCAAAGCGATGATCTGCAGAACTAAAGTACCCGAGGACGGTCCAGGATGGCATCTGAACGCAAGTGAGTCGTCACAATAAATATATGTATATATGTGTGTGTGTATATACACATATATTGTCACAGGTGGCATGTAGGGCCGCCCGTGAGCGCACCCGTGTCCCTGCTAAGAGTGGATCCGCACTTGTGTCCCTTCTCTCCGGCATTGTTTCTCAACTCACCACATTCCTGCTTCCCTGTGGGTCTCTGCTGGCTGGGGCGTGAGTTCTCGCTCCCTAGGGAGATCTTGTGCTGGCTAAGTGAAATTTAAAGGACCAGCTTCCCGGTAATTGTATTTTACCCTATATATTCTGGCCATTCTCTTCCTGCCTGCTGAATTTATTGTGCCCATGCCTTTAGAGAAAGCATACCTTAGAGTATCCTGTCTATTCCATGTACCAGACTCCTTGCTTCTGTCAACTGACCACATCTGCCTGCTGCCTGCCTTGACCTTTCTGCCTGTCCCCAACTACAAGGTTGCTTGTCGATTCTGTACCCTGCTGCAAGTCCCGTCAGGAGTAGTGACCTGGTAGTATCCTGCTGCAACAAGTCCAATCTGCCTTGTGGTAGGTTGTACTTAGACTCCGCTCTCTGACATGGCTTAAACAGTTGTTTAACCACCGCAAGTGGTTACTTGCGGTGGTCCAGAGGATCCACTACCTAGTTGACATATATATATGGACTCGCTCACGCTGGGACGGCATCTTGGCCTGTCCTGGGGATTCTCGCTTGGCTTTTGGATCGCCGTCCTTGGTAGAACAGTATTGGCTAAAAAGATCTTCTGACACAGGGATATTTCAGACTGGCCTCGGCCAGTTTTATTGAGGCACCGTTCACAGAAAAAACAAAACATAAAAATAAATCCTTGGCCGTCTGGCCACTTACTCACATACAGAGACCCTCTTGCCCAGATGGTCGGGGCCTATCGCCCAGCACCTCAAAGTCACAGTGTCCTCACTGTATTCCAGGCTTCCCTATAGCCTCTGGGGGCCAGAGCTCTCCTCCAGCTCCTCTGTCGCTCCACTCTCAGGTGGCAGGCCACGCCCCCCGATCACCTGGAGAGACAGGCTTTTTATAGCCATCCAGGGACTGGCCCCAAACCAGACATGTAACCTGGGGAACTGGAACGTGGGAACAACCACCCACCCATCTGCAGCTGTTTCCGGGGAAGCCAACCCATAATGGCTGGATATCAGCCGTGCTACATACAGCTGTCATCAACCTAGTGTTGCTGATAGATAACAATTGTCTCCCCCCACCAAGACCAGGCTCTTGGTGGCACGTCTCGACCAGGATGACTGCATCTAGTGGCAGAAACAATCAACTACCTGTAGTCGCTCTGCCACATATCCCTCCCCTCTGATAAAGGCTGTAGGGCTTTCTCACATTGCCCAGGCTCCCTCTGGGGTCAAAGCTCCTATTTTGGGGCAACGTCTTCACTACATCCTCAGGGGCAGAGACAAAGTGGTCCACATACCATGCACTCAACCCACATTGGGCAATAGACAGTTTACGGCCACTTACTATAGGTGTCACAACCCATGCACGCTCTGCTACAAGGAGGTCATCACAGCCCGCATGCTGACATTCACAGGGTTGCTACTGATAACCTCATTACCAGCACCATCAAACCTTATAGGTTGCTTACACACACCGACTACCTTGGCATTGTGCCCACTGGTCATAGTTTTCACTATCTTGGGTCTCGCATAAGCAATAGGCCCCTGGTCTGTCCCAGCAACCATACTAGTGTTACCAGAAGCTGTACGGACAGCACACTTCTCAGGGTCTCTATTCACCATGGCCATTTGGGGCGCACCTGAGCCAAAACCTGCTACCTCTTTGTCTGCAGGATCATAATGAGACCCAAACTTCTCTTCATCACCAGGCCTCTGGTCCCCCCTGACCATCTCCTGTCTCTTAAGGTCAGATACAGCTTCAAACTTCACTGGACCCCGAAGCTCCACCTCTGGGCTACTTGCTGTCGCTTGGTTCCTACCAGAGGAAATCTGGTCTACCTCACTGACCACCTCAGTGATGATACCCTCCACTGCAGTATGACCAACTGTTTGAGAAGGTATCTCTGTTCCATTCTTCACCTGTAGGTTAATAACATCATTATTATTGAAGACAGTCGCAACATCAAGGGAAGCCCTGCAGATTACCTCAGCATCCTTACCAGGTGAGTTTCTAATATCTGAGGACTCGCTCGTCCCTCCATACACCTGACTTAGAGCAGTGGGAAGACCACCTTCATGGCCTGTTTCCGTTTTTTCATGCAATATCCTTGCCGGACTACAGGGGTCACTGGCACTCACCTGAGCTTCACAGCCTGCCACATGTAGGTATTGACTTTTGGTGACCACTTGAGGAGGATTATATTGCACTACAGAGACCCATTACCATGTCTGTTCTGCAGTCAGGACCTCACCGATATCAGAGGACACATTCCCCTGTGCACAGTTTTCACCTGCTCCGTTTAGCAGCAGACCCTTGGCAGCAATGTGTGGAGAGGTTTCCTTCCCATCCCCCACAGCTATCTCTAAGGGAGAACTCTCAGTTTCTATCTGGGTCACTCCTATATCATGATCACTATCAAAGTCATACCAGGCACTGGAGTCACTAGCAGCCAGGCTAACTTCCTTATGGCATGCATGCCAACTTTTGAAAGTGAGAAAGCAGGAGATTTGAAGGTGGCGCAGCCCCAAAAATTTGCATGACCACACCCATCTTGATGGTGAAAGTCACGCCCCTTCAAAAAGCCACACCCACTCCACCTAACTGTGTAACAGCTCTGGAAGAAAATTAGGGTTAGGGTTTTGGCGTCACCCAGCTTTCCTGGACTGTTGGATTGTCTATTCAGCATCCAGGAGAGCTGAGGGATACCGCCAAACTGTGCCCCAATAAGTAGAAATATCAGTGCCCTATTTGAAACCTGTAGCCAGGTAGTAGCCTCCTATAGCCAGGTTGCTGCCCCTTCTAGCGAGGTTGCTGCCCCCAATAGCCAGGCAGTGCCCCTTACAGCCAGGCAATGCTCAGTAGCCAAGTAGCTGTCCCCACTAGCCAGGTAGTGCTTCTTATAGCTAGGTAACTGTCCCCACTAGCCAGGCAGCTGTCCCCTTATAGCCAGGTAGTGCTTCTTATAGCCAGGTAGCTGTCCCCTTATAGCCAGGTAGTGCTTCTTATAGCCAGGTAGCTGTCCCCTTATAGCCAGGTAGTGCTTCTTATAGCCAGGTAGCTGTCCCCACTAGACAGGTAGCTGTCCCCTATAGCCAGGTAGCTGGGGGCGTGCAATACAAGGCTGCTGGGGATGGAGCTGCGGCCGGCTCTCAAGAGATGTCACTCAGTACGGGCGCACTCCGTGGCTCAGGAGTGAGACGCGGAGCAAGAGCCCGACGACGAAGAAAGGGGACAACGGGAACACCGACAGGGAGAGACGCTCTCATCGCTGCTCGGTGAGGAGGAGGATAGGAGAGGGAAGAGGTGAGAGGGAGTGCAGAGGCTGTTACACACACCGGCAGGCCAGAGATAGTGGACACGGCTCATGCTGTAAGCAGCAGTACCAGACGCTGGGAGGTGCAGATCACAACTGCTGTCAGACACACGCTATCGAATAGCACCTCCCAGCATCCGGTACTGCCGCTTCCAGTGTGAGCTGCGTCCGGACGTTAATGTACTATAAGAAAAGGGCTGACCTGGCGGCAGTAATGTATTATCCACTTTTGCTCATGATTGTGCTGTCCGGTGCCTCTGACCCTCCACCAGCCGCAGATCACAGTCATATTTATGAGCAGGACCTCCTGTGTGCGCTGCCCGGCGGCAGATTTTGCTGACTCTCCAGGGGGGGCGGGACATGACCCCCATTTGTGGGAGAGTCCCGCCCAAATTGGGAGAGTTGGCATCTATGCCTTATGGTTCTCCAACTCAACAACCAACCTGGCTGTGCTCACATTAGGCAACTCAGTCACCTTCTCAACACCAGTAGGGGCAGCAGACATCTGGCTGGACAAAGCACCCACATATAAGTCCTCACACACCACAGGACATAACTCATCTTTGATATTTTCCTCTATACCTTCTGGAAGAACGTTATCATTTGCTTCAGACCCCGGCTCCTCATTACCATGTGGGGATTTAAACACGCCCCCCCTCCCCCTCACTAGGGTTTAAGCATACACCCACCTCAGTTGTGACTAGCAGTTCACTCTCTCTATCACTGCAGTCTTTGTGCCCACTGCAGTGAGAACTACTGGAAATATAGCAGACTCTGGAACCTGTGCTCACAGGGGGACTACAGGTCACAGCACAACCTTTCTCTATACCCTCTCTAGTGTCACCACCTGGATCCCCATCATCGATACACTGCTCAGGGCCGCACACTGAATCAGTATTTTCCTCAATTTCTGAAGTCTCATTCTCAGGAGTTGCCACTTCCCTTCCAGGCAATACATTGGCCGTGTTCACACGGGGACAGAACTCGTGGCCTCCAAGCACTGGGCAGTGAGGAGCACATCTCCCCACTCTGTGGCATCTCCAACATGGCTCCCTCTGCTGGTTGGTGGTAACAGGCTCCTGCTGAGGAAGGCGGTTGCCCACGGCAACGGCAGGACACAGGTCCCTTGGCAACTTCATCTCTCCCGAAGTGGACCCCTTCTTCGATGGGTGATATGGCCTCCTGGCCACAGGACATCCGCTCCCGCAGTCCTCAGGTTGGTTGCCCTTAGCAACAGATTTTCCCACTTCTGGCTTTGTATCCTCCTGGACATCAACAGTCCTTGTTAACCCCAGACACTCCAAAATCTCCATCTTAAGTTTGGAGTAGTTTCTACTGTCCTGCAGGGATAAACCACAGTACACCCTCTGGGTTCTGCCAGTCAGATAGGGCACCAGGACATCTGCCCACTGTTCTTGAGGTAGCCTCTTGCTTACTGCCATCCGCTCAAACGCTGTAAGGAAGACCTCCACATCTTCCTCTGCAGTCATCTTCCACATTTCCCTCTGTACAGCACGTCGGACTCTCACAGCATCTTGTGCAGTCTCCCTTGGTGACACAGCCTCTCTCTCGGTCTTCAGCTGTGCCTGGAGCCTTTTATTATCCTCCTGCTGCACTGCTATCTGCTGGGCCCACAGCTTGTTCATCTCCTGCTGCTGGGCGGTGGCCTGCACCAACTGGGCCAGCAGCTCCTCCATGGCAAACAAACTTTTTAAGCAGCAGTAACAGCCTCTTTTAACAATGAACAAAGTCTCTTGCACACACAGTCAGGCAGCTGGCCCTTTAACTTTCAGTGCAGCACAACTTCACCTGTGCCAATTCTGCTCAGTCCGTGCCATTTATGCCCATGGCATCCTCCACCATTTGTGACGACTTGCTGACGCTGGGACAGCGTCTTGGCCTGTCCTGGGGATTCCCACTTGGCTTTTGGATCGCCGTCCTTGGTAGAACAGTATTGGCTAAAAAGTTCTTCTGACACAGAGATATTTCAGACTGGCCTCGGCCAGTTTTATTGAGGCACCGTTCACAGAAAAAACAAAACAGAAAAATAAATCCTTGGCCGTCTGGCCACTTACTCACATACAGAGACCCTCTCTGTCCAGAGGTCTGGGCCTATCGCCCAGCACCTCAAAGTCACAGTGTCCTCACTGTATTCCAGGCTTCCCTATAGCCTCTGGGGGCCAGAGCTCTCCTCCAGCTCCTCTGTCGCTCCACTCTCAGGTGGCAGGCCACGCCCCCCGATCACCTGGAGAGACAGGCTTTTTATAGCCATCCAGGGACTAACCCAAAACTAGACATGTAACCTGGGGAACTGGAACGTGGGAACAACCACCCACCCATCTGCTGCTGTTCCAGGGAAGCTAACCCATAATGGCTGGATATCGGCCGCGCTACATACAGCTGTCATCAACCTAGTGTTGCTGACAGAAAACAATTGGCTCCCTCCACCAAGACCAGGCTCTTGGTGGCACGTCTCTACCAGGATGACTGCATCTAGTGGCAGAAACAAGCAACTACCTGTAGTCGCTCTGCCACTATATTATATATATATTATATATATATATATTATATATATATATATATATATATATATATAATATATATATATATTGCATTTCCCCACCACTAAGTGTTCTGCAGCAGCTGAGTTCCAAGGTATGGGTTACCCAGTTGCTCACTGTCAGTGAGGAAAGTCAGCAGTTTGACAAGGGTAACTAGAGGTTAGTTACTCAGGTGATAATTAGGAGAGCTGCTCAGCTGCTCAACGAATTTCAGGATTCCAGGGCAGATCTTGAAGGCCTGTTAAAAAGTCAGTAGTTTAGTAAACCAGGGGGGAGTGTGGCTCACAGTCAGTGGAAGACGTGTGCAGGTCTGTAACCAGGAGAGTATCCTTGCTTCTTTCCCCCAGGCTTGAGAGAAGCCAGGCCCACAGTGTTGTGTAAGTACATGTTTGTGGGGCTGGGTGTTAGACCCCGACCACTGCTAGAGAGGGACTCTCTGTACGTTTAGTTAGTGGCTAGACGGCCTAGGGTTTATGTAACGATTTGTTGTATGCTGACCTGCGTGTCAAAGGCTTGAAGAATAAAGCTGGTCGAGGTCAGTTTGAAGGGAACATTTTGTTTTCAGTGAACTGTTTCCTGGATGCCAGTGGCCGTCTTATGAAAAGACAGCGAGAGTGAGAGTGTCACCCAGGCTGGTCTAAGATGGCGGCCGAACACGAGTGAACGCTTACAATATATATATATATATATATATATATATATTGTGACCAAGTGACTACAGGTAGTTGTCTGTCTTGGTCACTAAGTGGAGTCGTCCGGGTAGAGACGTGCCACCAAGACCCTGGGCTTGGTGGGGGGAGCCAATTGTTATCTGTCAGCAACACTAGGCTGCTGACAGCTGTATATAGCATGGCTGATATCCAGCCGTTATGGGTTGGCTTCCCCGGAACAGCTGCAGATGGGTGGGTGGCTGTTCCCGCATCCCAGGTTCCCACGTTCCAGGTCTTCTGGTTCCAGCCCAGGTATTGGGTGCATCTGGAGCACCTACTATAGGCCTCCTACTACAGGAGATCAGGGGGCGTGGTTGCTACCTGAAGGTTTGGAGCAGCAGAGCTGGGAGAGAGCTCTGGCCCCCGGAGGCTTGAGGAAAGCCTATTATACAGTGGAATACTGTGGTATGTGGTGCTGTGCGGTAGGCATAGGCCACATTAGTGAGGGACACATTGAATGTGTAGTCAGTGGCTAGACGGCCGAGGATTTTATTTATGTTTTGTTGTTTGTGTTCTGTATATGGTGCCTCAATAAAGCTGGTTGAGGCCAGTTTAAACCAGAAGCCTTTGTCGGTGTGCCAATACCTTCTACAAGAGACGGCGATCCGGAGCTAAGTACCCCCAGGACGGCCCAGGAGGGCGTCCCGACGAGAGCAAGTCGTTACAATATATATATATACATATATATATTGTGAGTGATTAAGGCTATGGCATCATTGCGTCCTTTTGACATAGAGACACAGCCAGGGCTTTAGTCCAAATATGGGTCCTTCTGTATTTTATTGAGCAAAAGTCATACCGATGCAGCAATAATGGGTACAAAATAAACAAACAGCAAACAAAACTCCTGCTCATCTGAGCACTTACTAAACAGTGGTAGTTCCTCTCACTATCCCCTTAGCACAGCAGAGTTGTGTGGGAGACACTGGGTTCCTCCAGTGTGTAGTTTCTCAGGCCAAATGCCTAGACCAGAGTAGCAGCAACTCACCCAACACTTTGACTGCTCCCAGTAAGAGCCATCCTGGATCAACTGTTTGTAAACAGCCATGCTACAGTTTAAATAGGTGCCAAGCGTCTGATGTGGCTGACACACCTAATTTGATGGCTGCTACTTCACCAAGGTCTATTACCATGGTGACATGTATCTGCTCATCTCCAGGTATATGTAAAGAACCTGGTGGGGAAAGCCAGCTATTTTGTGTCAGTAGCTGTATTTTACTGACACATGTATGGGTGCTATGTGGTTTTTATGGGCTGGCTTTTCCAGGAACAGTCATAGTGTTGGGTGGGAGGCCATTCCTACGTTCCAGGTCAGGCTTTTGGAAGCTCCCTTGAGGCCTATAAAAAGCCTGGTACTGCAGGTGATCTGGGGGCATGGTTGCTACCTGGAAGTTGGGAGCTGAGGAGAGAGCTCTGGCCTGAGGGAAGCTCTGGTTTGAGGGTGACTGTTCTGAGGTGTATTGTGTTCACACATTAGAGAGGGTTTCTCTGTGTATGTTTAGTCAGTGGCCTAACGGCCTGAGGTTTTTGTTTGTATTTTTCCCGTGCCTCAATAAAGTTGGCTGAGGACAGTGTTAAGCTGAAGCCTGGTGTCGGAGTGCCATATGTTGGTGTGCCAACCTCTTACAAAAGGACAGTGATCCATGAGCAAAATAACCCCTGAGACTGTCCAAGATGGCGTCCAGATGAGAGTGAGTCTTACAATATGGTGGAGGTATGCAATCGGCAAGTTTGGTGCATATTTGGCCCAGGAATTGACGCAGAAGTATTGGCCGAAAAGGAATTGGTGTACAAGTGGTGTTTGAAGTGTGCACTCTGTGAGGCTAGGTTCACACGGCTTATTTGCAGGGCGTAATTATGCCCCGCAATTACGCCGTGTGGCCGTGTATACGCCGCTGGTAATTTACATGTCACTTATCTCCCCCCTCGGCATATTCGCCGAGCAGGGAGAGGAGACGTAATCCATAGTTCTCTTTGAGAACTGTGGATTACCGTAATGACTGGGACGTATTCCTTCCAGTAATTTGCGCACTCCCGCGCGTAATTATGGACTGAAATACGTCCAATTTTAAGCCATGTGAACATAGCCTGAGGGTTAAAAGACACACCTGCATATAGACTGTCTGTGCACTGCTGCTGTGTAAAAAGTGCAGGAATTGTGTGCATGGCACTATTGCAGAAAAATGTAAAGGGCTGAAAGCCTAATTATTAAAAAGACTGTGTTGTTGCTGCTAAAAAAATTTGTGGGCCATGGAGTAGCTGGTGAAGTACCTTTTAGTGACAAATGCTTGGCAGCAGGACATGAATGAACGATGGGCCCAGCAATTGGCTAAGCAGTGGAAGGCCAATTTACAGCTCCAAGCACAGCTTTTTATAGAGCACAAGGCCATACGTCTGGGAGTCCAGGAAAATGGTGGAAGAGACGGCTGCCAAGAATTACCAACCTGAGTGGTGTGACGGATGCCTACAGGTGAACTACTGTATGAGTGGATATCCCGTGGCTCGGAGGCCATGTCATCCTGCAAGAAAGGTGTCCACTTCGTTGGGGATGGAGTTTATTTTGGTACATGTGTGCTGCCATTGCCGACGGCAACGAACCTCAGCAGCTGGGGCCTGCTACCACCGTCTAGCAGGAGGAGACATGTTGAAGGTGCCCCACAGAGGCGAGATCTGCTCCTGGCTGCCATCTCAGGAGGATGCTGGAGAGGTTACAGCCCCAAACCCTGGAGTTCCACCTCAGGAAAAGTACAAACAAAATACAACTATATATATTGTAGGGATTGGTCCCAAAGACAAAACCAGCAGCACAGTTGGTGTAAATTAGACGGATGCTTCTTTATTTTTTCCACCCGTTAAACACAAAAGAAAACCAAACACAACATAAGGCTTGCTTCAGCCGGCACCTAGACATTCAGAGTCTCTAGCCGAGCCAAAGTGTTTAGGAAGCACGATCAGTCTTGGTGCCCACACAGGTCTCTCACCCGTCCTGCCAGGGGCGTTGCTAGGGTCCCAAAACATCCGGGGCTCAGGTCCTTACATTTTTCTGATTAGGGCTGGGTGCACGCGCCATTATTCAAGCCACATTGTGAACTGCGGCTGTATTTTTACAGAGAAAAAACTTCTGTTCCCGTCACTAATTTTCTGCACATTCCACATAGATCCTGTCCATCACCTCAGCAGTCACTGTACAATGAAAATCAGAGCTGACAAATTTGCATTTTCAAACCTCTCACCTATGTATGACAGTGCCATACCTAACAAATAAGTCAACAAATAATACACCTATACATGGAGAAAATATACCAGACTCATTGTTACTAAAAAAAAACTCCTACAAAACCAATACCCAAAACTATTACTACTTAAGGTTCAAATAATTGTGCCAGACCCCGACCAAACGCGACCCCCCACAAGTGACATCAGTTGTACACATAGCACCGCCATACAGTGACCATATAGTGGTAGATACTAGTTGTATGTTGGCTCAGCAGAAATATAAGTAACTACACTGCAGTTACATTTAGTGACTCACAGGAGACGCCTCTGAAGAGTTGTTCTATTTCCCTTCTTCTCCATTTGTCCCAGACCGCCGTCTTCTCCCGGCCACAACTCGTCACTGTAGAATTTACAAAACAAACATCTTAGACTCCTCATTTTATCAGCACTTCTCTACAAATTCCTATCTTTATAGAAACTCCCCATCTATAGTGCCCCAAATGGTAATAATTACCCCTTTGTGTCCCAAACAGCTATGGGTCTCCCATTTGTGCACCAAGTTTTAGTCTTGTTTTGTAAACCAATATAGGAAGTAGTGAAAATCCCTGATATAGTATGTAGGTACACCCCCAAACTAGATGGGAAGTTAGGCAGGTAAAGTTATAGGTCTCCCAAAAGGTAGGTATCTCGGTCCCTATTAAGTAGAAAGGTAGTTATATAGGCCTCAGAATAGAAATATAAGTAGAAATATAGATCCCTATTATGCAGTTATATAGGCCCCTGTCGGTAATTATAGGCCCCCTGTAGGTAGGTAGTAGCCCCCTGTAGGTAGGTAGTAGCCCACTGTACCCAGGTAGTAGCCCCCTTTAGCCAAGTAGTTGCCCCCTCTAGCCAGGTTATTAGCCCTTCTAGCCAGGTTACCAGTCCCCTGTAGCCAAGTTACTTCTCTCTGTAGCCAGGTTACTGCCCCCTTTAGCCAGTAATATGTCCCCTGTAGCCAGGTTACTGCCCCCTGTAGCCAGTAATATGCCCCCTGTAGCCAGGTTATTAGCCCCCTGTAGCCAGGTTACTGCCCTTAGCCAGTAATATGTCCCCTTAGCCAGTAATATGCCCCCTGTAGCCAGGTTACTGCCCCTTTAGCCAGTAATATGCCCCCTTAGCCCGGTAATATGCCCCCTTAGCCAGTAATATGCCCTCTTAGCCAGTAATATGCCCCCATTAGCCAGTAATATGCCCCCTTAGCCAGGTTATATGCCCCCTTTGCCAGGTTATATGCCCCTTAGCCAAGTTATATGCCCCCTTAGCCAAGTTATATGCCCCCTTAGCCAGGCTACTGCCTCCTGAGCCATATATTACTGCCCCCTTAGCCAGGTAATATGCCCCCTTAGCCAGGTAATTTGCCCCCTTTAGCCAGTAATTTGCCCCCTTTAGCCAGTAATATGCCCTCTTAGCCATGTTATATGCCCCCTTAGCCAGTACTATGCCCCCTTAGCCAGGTTATTGCCCCCTTAGGCAGGTAATATGCCCCCTTTAGCCATTTAATATGCTCCTTAGCCAGTAATATGCCCCCTTAGCCAAGTTACTGCCCCCTTAGCCAGTAATATGCCCCTTAGCCAAGTTATATGCCCTCCTTACCTATTAAAAATAAACAAAAAAAAGCTACTCACCTCACGGTCCGCGCATCCAGGTCCTGTAGCTTGAGAATGGTGTAAGCGGCGTGGTGTCATCACGCCGCTTACGCCATCTCACGGGACCCAGGATTTCCAGGGCCGCGCAGAGGCTTCCGATTTAGGAGATCCCAGCGTCGCAGGGGGGTGATGAAAGCTGTGCGTTACGCCCCTTGTGACACTGAGGCGCTCAGTGAGCGCTGTTCATATGGGGAGAACGCAGGATGGCAATGATCTCTCCTGCCTTCACCCTGACTCTGACTGCGCGGCCGCTGTGAATCGGCCGTGCAGTCAGAGATCGGCGGGCGGTGCCCAAACCTGGGATCCCTCCAGGCCTACGGCGGCGGCTTGGAGCCCGTCGAGATTCGGGGCACAGACAGATTTATTCGGGGCTCATGCCCCGAATAAAACTGCCTAGCGACACCCCTGCGTCCTGCTATCTGTAAGAAACAGCACCACTTCTGTGTTTGCCTCAGGACACACAAACACAGCTCCTGCTCCACAGTAAACTTGCAATGAAACTGGGCACCACCACCCCAGCTCACCTGACCTACCAGGCTTATATAGACCATAACCTGGTCTGGACCTGGAAAAGTGGGAGGGGCCATCCCACCCAGCTCTTTGGCTGCTCCGGTAAAAAAACGGCCAGGGACAACTTCTGCTGGCAGTTATACTAATGAATACAACAAATGTCAGTCGCCTAATGCTGCTGACACAGACTACACTGGTTTTTACCTCACCGATACCAGGCATAACGGTGACACATATCTTCCGTAAATGACGGTTCTTTGCACCCTCTTACAATATATGTATATATATATATATTTATATATATATATATATATATATTATATGTATTATTATATGTCTGTATATATATATAATATATATATATATTTGAAAGCAGAATAAAAAGACACATATACATGTTTTTTTCACTATCTGACATGAAATCAGAATAAACCTTATCTGTTTCACATCTATTAGGATTACCAGAATTGCTTACATTATTTACATTTGTCAAATGCCAGAATAATGAGAGAGAGAATTTTTAAGGTATTTTTATTACTTTCTGCAAAGTCAAAAGTTTACATACATTTCATTAGTATTAGGTGGCATTGACCTTAAACTGCATGATTTGGGTCAAACGTTTTGGATATCCTTCCACAAGCTTCTCACAATAGTTGGTAGAAATTTTTGGCCCATTCCTCCTGACTAGTGTTGATTGAAATGTTCTAGAAAAGTTAAGTTGTAGGAGAACTTCTCGAAGTTTTAGAACTCAAACCAAACCGAACATTTTACTGTTCGTTCGAGTAAAGTTCTAGTTCGACACGCCATCTTCAGTTTCATTTTTTAGCGGCTTTCTGCACTTTTGGCGGCTTCCAATCAGTGCAGAGCACAGAGAAGTGTCAAAAACGTCATTGCTGAGGTGTAGGGCTCTCATTGGCTGCTAAAATCACATGACCATGTTATATATATTTCTCTGTATTGCCTTGTGAATGTCATTTTCAACTCACTCTTTGTACTGTACAGACTGCTCTTATTTAGATAGAATTTTTCTCTCCATAGACATCAATAGTAAGGGGCCCCATAGCAGCTGCTACCACTGTTGCACCTTCTATAGCTACGACCCTGCTTGCAAGCTGTCCTCATCTTTTCATTTAGCCATTGCAAGGAATGAAGTATTTTAACCACTCAATTTTTTCTGTCACTCTTAGAGCCAAATTTTCTTCACTAAGTTGTTCCACGTATCCAGTTTACTGTTTTGGATGGTAATTCCAGATTCTCCTCACCTGTATGGGTATAAAAATTAACCAGAACATCTTCTCCCATAGACTTCAATTGGGTTCGAAATTCGAGTACAAATAGAAATTCAAACCGAACTCACAAAAGTTCGAGGTTCTAATCATAGTTTCATAGTTTGTAAGGCCGAAAAAAGACGAGACGTCCATCCAGTTCAGCCTGTTGTGCTAAGGTGTTGATCCAGAGGAAGGCAATCAAACTAGAACTTTTTACTGTTCGTTCAACACTACTCCTGACAGAACTGGTGTAACTGAGCCATCTTTGTAGGACACCTTGCTCACACCTGCCTTTTCAGCTTTGCCCATTAATTTCAAATAGGATTGAGATCAAGACTTTGTGATGGCCACTCCAAAACATTGACATGGTTATTCTTAAGCCACTTTGTAACCAGTTTGGCAGTATGCTTCAGGTCATTGTCCATTTGGAATACCCATTTCTGACCAAGATTTAACATCCTGGCTGATGTCTTGAGATGTTGCTTCAGTATTGCCACAAAATTTTCTTTCCTCATGATGCCATCTATTTTGTGACATGTATCAGTCCCTCCAGCAGCAAAACAACCCCACAACATGATCCTGCCACCCCCGTGTTTCAAAGTTGGGATGGTGTTCTTAGGCTTCCAAGCTTCTCCGTTTTTTCTCCAAACGTAAGAATGTAGATTATGGCCAAACAGTTAAATTTTAGTTTCGTCAGATCACAGGACATGTCTCCAAAAATGTAGATCTTTGTTCCTGTGTGCATTTGCAAACATTAATCTGGCTTTTATATGTTTCTTTTGGAGTAATGGCTTCTTCCTAGCAGAGTGGCCTTTCAGCCCATGATGATACAGTACTCGTTTCACTGTGGATAATGACACAATCTTGCCAGCTTCCGCCATCATCTTCACAAACCCTTTTTTTTTTTGTTCTTGGATTGATATGCACATGTTGGACCAAAGCATGTTCATCTCTGAGACAAAGAACCTGATTCCTTCCTGAGCAGTAAGATGGCTGGAGATTCCCATCTTGTTTGTACTTTTGTATAATTGTTTGTACAGATGAAGGAGGCACCTTCAGGTATCTGGAAATTGCACCTAAGGACGACCCAGACTTGTGCAATTCTTTTCCTGATATCTTTGCTGATTTCTTTAGACTTTCCCATGATGTTACACACAGAAGCAATTTGTTTCTGATGTGTGTAAACAAACCAACCACAGGTGTGTCTCTAATTAACTCAAATGTTGCCAATTAACCTATCAGAAGCTTCCAGAGACATGACATATGGGCTGTCCCAAATTGTTTAAAGGCATAGTAAGCATAGTGTATGTAAACTTTTGATTTTGAAGAAAATAATAAAAATGCCTTAAAAAAATTATCTTTCTCTCATTATTCTGGCATTTAGCAGATATCAATAATTTTGGTAATCCTAATGGACCTAAAACGGGTAAGGTTTATTCTGCTTTCATGTCAGATAGTGAGAAAAACATGCATATGTGTCTCTTTATGTAAACTTCTGGTTTCAACTATATATACATATAAACATCCAATTATCTTCAAATCACACTGCAGGCAATTCAAATCACACAGAAAGCTCTCCTCCATAACTTCTATACAGCAGGGAGAGGACGAGGGGGTTTGCTGCCAGAGTAAACCCTGTGTGTGCCTGCCTAGGTTGCTGCTCACTGCTAGATCAGCTGCACTGTCAGCTCCACAGTCAGGAGACAGGAGAGGGCTGATCTGTGAGTGTGGAGAGGTCTGTGAAGCTGTGTATGCTAATAGCAGAGCAGGGGGGATGCAAGTGTTCCTATATCCCCTGCTTGGCATACAAATCTCCATCTCAAGCAACAACAAACAAACCTGTCAGAACAGTCACAGGGCAGCTGTGAAGTGAGTTACTATAATCACGATGTGTCACTAATACAGCAGAGGATGAACCATTCACATGCCCCCCTGATCTCAGAGCAGGGAGAGATAGGAACCGTTCACATGCCTCCCTGATCTGTTCTATTAGTATAGTCAGAGCTCCACAGACACATCATGATTATAGTAACACACTTCACTGTTGTCACATCTTCTGACTACAGATCAGCCTCATCTCTGCTCTCCTCAATCTGTGTAGAGAGCAGGAGGGAGCAGGCACACAAAGGGTTAATCCACACAGACACAGAAGCCAGAGCCCTCACTTCCCTACAGAAGCATACTGTGCAGGAGGGGCTCTGTGCTCCTACCTGTATTCAGAAACAGATGAGTCATCAGCACTGACAGCCAGTGAGATAAAGATCAACAGGTCGGCTGCTATAGGGAGTTCAGAAGCTGATGCACTACTACTAACAGAGATAACTCAAAATCAGTAGGACATTTGTAATGAACATATATTGCAAAGCTGCTTGTTTTTTAAAGATCTTTTAATTAAAACCCAATCATTGTAGCGAGACAACCCCTTTAAATGGTCAGTATCAGAGTTATCTTTGTTCCTAGCTGCTGAAGACAGATGCCGGCTGTAACTAACATCCAGCACCTGCCGTTTATGGAGCAGGCTTAGCTCACCTGAGCCTGCTACATGCTTAGCTCACCTGAGCCTGCTACATGCTTGTGCCCCCTTTGCTGCAGCGTTATATACCCCTGCCTCTGCCTACCCGGCCCTCCCTGGAACTAGAACCTACCAAGATGCTGAGAGGAATTGGAACCTGTTTGTGCATGAAAAAAATCTCTTCTATCACAAAGCATTATGGGAAAGGAGCTAAGAAGCTCAAGCATCTCTATTGGATGTAACAAATCCTCAATTTGCTTTTGACCCACTGCGTCTTTGGAAAGCAAAAGAGATTTTAGCCAAGCCAGCATCACCCATCTGTAGACAGCCGTTTCGGGGTGTTTGCCCCTCATCAGTACAGAGCAGAGCGATGCTGGCTTGGCTGAGTGGGAGGCAATGAGTGGCTCAGAAAAAGAAGATGTAACTGATGAGGGGCAAACACCCCGAAACGGCTGTCTACAGATGGGTGATGCTGGCTTGGCTAAAATCTCTTTTGCTTTCCAAAGTCCCAGTGGGTCAAAAGCATATTGAAGATTTGTTACATCCAATAGAGGGCGCTTGAGCTTCTTTGCTCCTTTCCCATAATGCCTTGTGATATGCCGATGCTTCGTGGAGTGCAAAAGGCAATTTCGAATCTCCAAACGCCTATATGGCGCTCTCCTTAAGGAGATATCTTCCCTTTCTGAGCCACTCGTTGCCTCCGACTCAGCAAAGCCAGCATCGCTCTGCTCTGTACTGATGAGGGGTAAACACCCCGAAACAGCTGTCTACAGATGGGTAATGCTGGCTTGGCTAATATCCCCTTTTGCTTTCCAAGACCCAGTGGGTCAAAACCAAATTAAGGATTTGTTACATCCAATTGAGCACGCTTAAGCCTTTCCCATAATGCCTTGTGATATGCAGATGCTTTGTGGAGTGCAAAAGGCAATTTCAAATCTCCACACGCCTACATGGCGCTCTCCCTAATGAGAGATCTTCCCTTTCTGAAAATCTCTTCTACTCAATAACAGAGATTGGAAGACAATAATAAAAGTACCTGCTTGAGGTTGCTTCTTTTCTAGGAGAGAAAAACCAATCAATAAATATTTTCCCCACAGATTTGTGATATTTTTCTTTGATAATTTGTTGCAAAAGGAATTTTTTATTGTTACGTCACCTTTATCTTTATTTACAGTTGGAGTGAAAATCGAACAGGCAATATAAAATAAAACATTTTTTTTACAATGAGTGCCCACACCGCTCAAATCTTTATATGCAATTCAATCAGCTGTCTGACTTATCATTGCGACTATTTAAACATTCTCTAAAATTACAAAAAAAGTAAAAAATAAAGTACACTTTAAAATCATATTATTATTATTATTATTATTTTTTATTATTTTTATATTATAATATAAAACCTTGACAAATAGTTTCATTTAGACAATAACTATTTCTGATATTTGAAAAGTAAAAATTAAATAATAAAGAAGCATTGGTTCTGTTTTTATCATTTAGTTTTTTTAAGTAATAATGAGAATGAAAACTAACTTTACTAGTGGTAAACTAGATAATTATACTACAAATACCACTCCATGGAAGGTTCACGTCATCACAAGATGCACAATTTATTACATGGCCTGTATTATAATGCTGTGAGAAGTGATAATAATAAAACATAGTACAGTAGACATAACATTGTATTAGTAATATAAGTTTGCAGTTTTAAACTCCTATAAAAGTCACCAGAATAGTACATTTCATTTTCAGACTCACTTGACTCTGGTAGAGTTCCTGAATTTGAGCATCAATCCACTCCTCCAATTTAATCCTTCGCTGTAGCTCTTTGCGGTTATATTTCACTGTTAGTTTACCATGCTTCTTAGGTATCACATTTTCATCCTGTTTTTCCAGATCTAGGAAGGTGACCTGAGCTGGACGGCTGTCGCCGGTCGCCATTATCACCCTATTTTATACCCAGGCTCGCTCTGGTCTTATTTTTAAGTGTTTTCAGAATGAAACAGAGCTGTGAGCAAAGGGAAATATCAAAACTGATGTGATCAAGCTGGAGACAGAAAACAACTGTGACAAAAGTACAAGAGGTGAGGCTACAAGAAATCAAGGAAGTACCTACCAGCTTCCTCAGTTTTACTATTCCCGTGCAGATGGAGATCAAATGTTCACATATTACCTTATCACAGCAGAGACGTGTCACCAGTTAATGTGAGGCTCAACTTCAGGTTTGTAAGTACTACTCTCAGAAATAAGTGAATTTCTAGGTTGTGTTCTAGCAGAATAAAAAAATTCTGGAGCCCTCACACAAAGGGGCGACATGTATGAAGGGGTCAGTTTTAATGCACGTCGAATGAACATGTTTGGCGCATTGTGCGTCTGGTCCGACACTTTGTAATGCGCAAAAGATGAATGCTGGTAGGCAAAACTATGCACATTACCGCTAGAACAGGCAGATCTGTTTCAATATGGTCTGTCTGAGCCTGAGCAGTCGTAATGGAACTAGGTTTGCCATTAGGGCAAAAATGTCCCTTATTTCTCAATTTATACCAGTAAAATAATGAAACGTAATTTATGAAAATTATCAAACTACATAAAATTAAATTATATACTTTTCATAATAAATTATATAAAATAAACAAGCTCCTGTGCTGATAAGACACAGCAGCTATTGATGTTGCCGTCCCGGACAGAGCTCTAGAGTCTGTTAGAGCACAGAGAGGTGGTGAGTACCTTGAGAAGCTTGTGTACACATACAGGATATAAAAATTCCTCTAGCACTGAAAGGAAGCAAAATCAGAATATCAATGTATTTGGTAATAGTCCTTACTTATCTGTGCCTACATGTTTAAGCTAACCAATGAAATGGGAATACCCCTTTAATGAGTAATAGCACATTTACCAAGAAATGTGATGAAATAAACTTCTACTTTGGGGTCCCTGTAAGGAAATTCATGCAAATTTACAGAAAAAAAATTAAGCTTTTCCATCACCTAGCAGCTGGTTATTTATATGTTTACACTGTAACAAATCACTCTGTCATGAAGATAAGGGTCATTTCTTACTAGAGGCAACTTCTTTTTATAAGATATTACCTATATCACCTAAGTTAATAGATAAGCCATGTTTAATCATTTCCGAAAGAGAGAGAAAAAGGTCAACCAAAGTACAGCTGTAAATGCAGCAGGAAGAAGAGCACAGCTCCTAGCACCTGTGGATATAAGAAGAGGAAGGTTGTTTAGCACAAAACAGTTGCACTGTAGTAGTCACCTAGAAAAACAAAGCCATGTGCTGTGGTCTCAGCAGTGCTCTTCTGGCCATAGGAATTACAGTATTTTTCATGATGTGCCAAGACAAATGAATCTTCCCAGACATGATGAAAGTGAAGATTATAACAAAATTACATTTGAAGAACATGTCATCAGTAGGTATAATATGCTAACAGCACCCTTTCTTAGAGCAGACGCCTATGGCTGACAAATCCTCTGACCCTGGCCGATGAGTGGCACCGTCCGTGACTGCTAAAGATATCATAGAAGCTTTCGTATGTGATCCGCTCACTTGATTTCCCAGTACTCAATCGGAAACTGGTTAACCCCTTAATGCTGAGGCCTATCTTTTTTATTTACGTTCGTTTTTCCTTCCCCGCCTTCCCAGAGTCATAACATTTTTTAATCTACATAGACATCTGAGGGCTTTTATTTTGCAGGACAAGATGTACTTTCTAGTGGTGTTATTCATATTACCATAAAATATACTGGGAAACCGTAAATGAAATCTAAGTGAAAAATGTGAAAAAAGTACTTGAGCCATGTTTGCAGAAGTTTTGCTTTTACCGCATTCATTCTTCGGTAAAAATGATGAGTTATCTGTATTGTACAGGTTGATACGAATCCAGCAATACCAAATATGTACGGTTTCCGTTATGTTTTGTTACCGTAAAAAAAATTCAAAACATTTTCTAGTTTTGACATTTGCACCGCGACACCATTTTCTGCAACCAATAACTTTTTTGAACTAACACCTACGGACTTGAGTGGCATTTTTTGCAGGCTGAAGTGTACTTTTTATTGCTAGCAGTTTAAAGCATTGTTTTTTTTAAACTTTAACTTTGAGTCCCTTTAGGATGCATCACCACTAGGGGGCACAATCATTTATACAGCCTAATGCATTGTATATGCAATGCATTAGGGTGTACAAAGATGGCAGTTTCCCCTCTTCCTTCCTGGTCCCCAGTATATAGCTAGGCAGGTAATATGGCCCCCAGTATATATCTAGGCAGGTAATATGGCCCCCAGTATAGAGAAAGGCAGGTAAAAAGGCCCCCAGTATATAGCTAGACAGATAATATGGCCCCAGTATATAGATAGGTAGATAATATGACCCCCAGTATACAACTAGACATGTAATATGGCCTCCAGTATACAGCTAGGCATGTAATATGGCCCCAATATATAGCTAGGCAGGTAATATGGCCCCAGTATATAGCTAGGAAGGTAATATGAACCCCAGTATATAGCTAGGAGGTAATATGGCCCCCAGTATATAGCTAGGCAGGTAACAGGGCCCTCAGTATATATCTAGGCAGGTAATATGGCCCCCAGTATAGCTAGGCAGGTAATATGGCCCCCAGTATATAGCTAGGCAGATAATAGGCCCCCCAGTATATAGCTAGGCAGGTAATAGGTCGCCCAGTATATCGCTAGGCAGTTAATTTGGCCCACAGTATAGCGAGGCAGGTAATATGGCCCCCAGTATATAACTAGGCAGGTAATATGGCCCCGAGTATATAGCTAGGCAGGTAATAGGACATATTAAAAATAAAAAAATAACAGTACTCACCTTTCCCCTTCTCAGTGAGCTCCCGCTTGGCTCCGACTTCTTCCCAGCACAGGCGGCGTGACGTCATCATGCCGCGCAGGCAGCCGCCTCACAAGCTTTCAGTTGTATGTGTGTCCAGAGGACGCACATACAGTTGAAGAGACCATTGGTGCTCCAGGCCCACACCAGCGGCCTGGAGCCAGGCGAAGTTTGGGGCACCCGTAGTTTTATGTGGCGCTTGTGCCGCAGATAAAACTACCTAGCAACACCCCTGCTGACAGGGCATGACTAAAAATAGAAAAAAAGAAGCATACCCACCTCTGTGACGTTTTCGTTCTTTCCTGGTGGCCGCCCTGTTCATCTTGCTGTAGCATGGAACGTTTATTCTTCACGTGCTAGGTGCAGCCAATCACAGGCCACAGTGGCCGCATGTCGCCTGTGACTGGCCGCACATAGCACACGAGCAATAAACCTTCCGTGCCACAGAGGAGATAAACGGGGCGGCCACCGGGACAGAACAGGAACATCACAGAGGTGAGTATGTGTCTTTTTTTTTCTATTTTTAATCATGCCCCGTCGGACAAACATGCTTTTGTAAGTCCTGGAACACCCCTTTAATTCTAAGTGTTCTGCCAAGAACTGTCCGTTCTCTCACTCAGACTGTGACGTCTGACAATATTTATTATAAAACTGTAACAAATAAAGGACTCTTCTTTATCGCTTACTACTTTAAAAAAATAGAAAAATATCTGAGACCAATAACTTTTTTTTTATTGTTCCATCTAAAAACTGTAAGTGGGCTGAAGTGAAGTTTTGATTGGTACCATCTAGGATCCTATACAGTATGGGTGACATGTGCCATTAGGGCTGCACCATTTTTTTTGGTATTCTCTATATAAATGAACTATCGTACACTAAAACTAGGTGCATTTTATGCCAGACATGACACTTTTGAAAGCGCCTAAAGTAGGCGCATCAATATGCTAGCAATGATATGCTATGCGCCTTTTATTTTCCGCGATCCAGAAGAGGGACAGTACCCCTCCTGCCTGCTATCATGTCCGGTACAAGAAACTTCTTGGACTTGAGAATCCACAGCCAGAGTACCAAAAGAGGATGGCAGAAGAGGAGTTGGAGGGGGGGGGGGGGTTGCACCATGTGTAGAGGCTTGAGGCATCGTGAGTGGCATTGCTGGTCCCAATGTATGATATTATCCATTTTTCAGTCCAACGCAGGAGCGTGTAACTGCAACCACTGGAGACCCGGGAGAACTGTTACAGAGGAATGAGGGAGAGCATAGAAGGAGATCTTCTCCCAACCTGTAGTTCCAGCGGTTTGGTACGGTAACAAACAGAATCTTTCGATAACTCCCCAGTAACAGAAGAAAATCGGAGGTGCCTTTCTAGACGGAAGACTGGCAGATGGAACATGAACACCAGGGATGGATGAATTAAGTTTCATGTGGAACCAAAATTCAGGATGGCAGAGACTTGAAAACTGAGGCCAAATGCGGAGCTAGGGAGAAAGTGTGCGTTCACGGGATCAGGGAGTAGAGCAGGAGCGTAGTGAGATGAGTAGATGCCAGAGATAGTGCAGAGATACGAGTGCTTCTGTGGTCCAGAACAGGGACCATGGCACGGGGCGTGACATTTTCACTCTGTAGGCTTCACTCCTGGTTTTGGCGTTCAAATACTTTTGCAAAAAAAAGCATACAATAACACTGTGTGAACCCAGCTTTAGGTTACCTGACCATTAAGGGATGCAATCGACAATACAATTGTGACCCTCCTGTTACATCCTGGCAAGATGGCAGGCCTGGGGCCTTTACTAGGCATCAGCTGACGTGACAACCATAAGCAGACTGCAATTGAGTCACTGAGGTGCTAAAAGGGTGATAGAAAAAGTGCTAGACTGCTATGTAATGGCTTAGATGCAGCAGTCAAGGTAAATCTCAGCTGCTAATGGCAGGTGTTATCTGTAATTAACAGTGAGCTCGCGCTGGGTACAGCGTAGACTCAATATGGGAACCCAATCCATACTATTTGACTGACATAAGAAGGAAAGTAATGTCATATGTTGGTAAGGGAATAAATAAGAATTGCCGCTATGTGTGTACAGTAATAACCAGTCATGACAGGGACGGATGTAGTATGTATGCAATCTGTGCAGCTGAACAGAGGCCTATATATAATGTGGTGCATTACTCTTTTGTATGCTTCCAGTTTAAAAGAAGACACTTGTAGACCACTGAATTTCAAACAGATTAAGTTTACTTAAAGTGGTATTCTCACCACATTATTCAGCTTTAAACAGGTAGACAAGAGTAAATAAAGACTATTACCAAATACTTAGAGGTTCTAATTGTGCTTCCTTTCAGAGTTATAGCAGTTTTTAATCTCCTGCCTGTGTACACAAGCTTCCCTGGGTTACCTACCATCTCTCTATGCTCTAGCAGCAATTTCTGGGAAGGTCCAGGATGGAGATATCACTTAAATGCTGTGTCTTATCAGCATAACATGAGCTTGTTTATGTTTCTTACTGACAAACGTTAACCTTTAATGTCCTGTAGCCTTCTGTCCTACTTTTAAAAGCTCACCAATGTCCCTCTTACAGACCCAGCTAGGAATAGTTTCATAGTTTCATAGTTTGTAAGGCCGAAAAAAGACAAGACGTCCATCCAGTTCAGCCTGTTGTGCTAAGGTGTTGATCAGAGGAAGCCAAAAAACCGAATTAAGTAGAAGCCATTTCCTACTTTAGGGAAAAATTCTTCCCGACTCCAAATCTGGCAATCGAAAAATCCCGAGGAATCAATGACCCCTCCCAGAATCCTAGACACTATAACTTGTTATATTATTACGCCTCCAAAATGTGCATCCAAACCTTTTTAAACTCTGTTATTGATTCACATGACATGTTCCTCTGCAAGAATTCCACTGCTCTAACAGTAAAGAATCCCTTTCTATGTTATGAGAAACATTCGATCCTACAAGACGGAGAGGATGCCCCCTTGTTCTAGATACATCCCCCTGGTTAAATAAATCTTGAAGAGATCACTATATTGACCATAAACGTATTTAAAAATAATAATTATGTCCCCGCCGAACCGTCTTTTCTCTAAACAAATAACCCTAATACTTGCCATCTTTCTGTTACTGGTAGTCCCTCCCAGTCCTTTAATTATTTTGTTGCCCCCTTTTGTACTTTTCAATCACAACAATGTCTTCCTGAGCACAGGTGCCCAAAACAGTACACAATATTCCATGTGTGGTCCTAACCAGGTGACTTGTATAGTTGGGATAGATAATTTTCTCATCATGTTTACATCTATGCCCTTTTAAATACACCCCATAATCCTATTTGCCTTGGCAGCTGCTGCCTGACAATGGCTGCTACAATTAAGTTTACTGTCCACCAGGAAGTTCCCAATCCTTCTCCATTCACTTTTACCCAGCCTTTTTTCCTTTAACATGTAGATCATGTAAAGTATTTTTCCTCCCCATGTTATAACCTGAGCATTTATCTGAGATTAAACCTCATCGCCATTTCACCTGCGCCACCTCTCCAACTTATCCAGATCCCTTTTTAATAACCACATATCCTCTATTGTGTTTGGATTACTTTACAGAGCTTAGTTATCGTCTGCAAAATATAGATATTCTACTGTGTAATCCCTGTGTAAGATCATTATTGAAAATGTTAGAAGATGATAGGGCCCAAAACTGAGCCCTGTGGTACCCCAACTAGTAACAGGGATCCAGTCAGAGTATTCACCTTAATTATCACCCTTTTTTTCTATCAGTGAGCCAGTTGCTTTACCCACCTGCACACATTTTCCCCCAGTACCCAAATGCATTCTCATTTTATTTGCCAACCTTTATGTGGCACAGTGTCAAATGCTTAGAAAAATCTAGAATATGACATCCAGTGCCTCACCCTGATCCAGTCTAGCACGACTTCCTCATAGAAAGCTGATGAAGAAAGCGACAGGACCGATCCTTCGTAAAACCATGCGGGAATGGCGTTATACATTTATTTTCAGTGAGATAGTCCAGGGTAGCATCTCTGAGAAAACCCTCAAACATTTTACCTACAACAGAGGTTTAAACTTCCTGGATCACTTTTTGACCCTTTTTGATATTGGTCGCACATTAGTGCTAGCCCCAATCCTTGGGACATACTCGTTATTAGACAGTCCAGAAAAATAAGACTTGGGCCTATCTTATGACATAAACTTAACTCCCATATACAACGTGGTGTAGTATGCCATCAGACCTGGGGATTTGTCTATTTAAATCTATCTTAGCGGAGCATGCACTTCTTTTTAGGTTAGACAAGAAACTTATTTTGGAGTTTTTCCTCATCCTCTGTTCAAAAAGGAAGGTCATCCTCCCCTTGGAAATACAGTGGAGAAAAAAAATTTTAAATAGGTTTGTTTTTTTTTTATCAACCTCTACTGTCTCCTCGTATTTTTCAGGGGGGTAACATTTTCTGTTTTATTCTTTTTACTATTTATTTGTAAAAAAATTTGGGTTGTTTTTCTTTCTATAGCAATTGTCTTTGTCCCAGCTTTGCTTCCTTTATCTTTATTTTTCAACTTTATTTTTTTCCCTATAGCTTTTAGCGCCTCTTCACTACCCTTCTGTTTTAGTAATGAAACGCTTTCCCCTTTTTTTTATTTATTGCGTCTTTTTTTTTCTCCCGGTTATCCCATGGGTTTTTCCTGTTTCTAATTATTTTTTTACCTCTCCAGTGGTAGCTGGTCTTTTTAACCCCTTAAGGACCCAGCCGTTTTGGCCTTCCTACCCAGCCCTATTTTTGAAATCTGAAATTTTCCATTTATGTGAGAATAACTTTTTGACACTTTTCCCTATCCAGTGTTTCAAAATTTGTTTTCTCGTGAAATTGTGCTTTAAGTTAGTAAAAAAATTATTATCCATACAATCTTGTTTGTTTGTGAAAAATACAAAATTTCATGAAAATTTTGGAAAAATTAGCGATTTTAAAAAGTTGAAAATTTCTGCGTGCAGCAGAAAAAATTATTCACCACAAAAATATTTATAACTAGCTTACCATTTCCACATAGGTTGGCATCATTTTTTAAATGTTTTTTTTTTTTTACGAATTAGAGGGTAAAATTTAGAGTAATTTCTCCAATTTCAGAAAATTTGCAATATACTTTTTTTTTGGGCCCACTCCAGTTCTGACGTGGCTTTGGGGGGCCCCTGCAGTTAGATACCCCCATAAATAATGCCATTAAGAAACTAGACCCCTTAACGTTTTAAACAATTTAAAAAGTTTGAAAACCCTTTAGAATTTCACAGAAATTAAAGCAAAGGGGGGTAAATTTCAAAATTTCACTTTTTTTTGAGTTTTTCTTTTTACCATTATTCCCTTGGAATACGGAAAATGTAAATAGGTAAATGAAATTTTAATTCAATTCCCCCAGGTCTGCCGTTTTTAGAGAACCCAATTGTGGCCCTGTGCATTATTTGGCTCAACCTAACCCCAGAATAGGAGGAGACCTCCGGACTTGAGGTTCATTTTCAAACGTTTTTTTTTTGGGCCCCTTTTTCAGGTTTGGGGAACCCTAAGGTGCTAAAATTAATAAGCACCCCTAAATGCCCATTATTGGAAACTACCCCTTAAGGAATATATCCAGGGGTGCATTGAGATATAGACCCCACAGGGATTCACTTTTTTTTTTAGAAAAGGGGTTTGTAAAAAAGAAAAAAAAAATAATTTTTCCAAAATCTGCAATTTTAGTTAAAATGTTTCACTTTTAAACAAGGAAATCTGGAAAAAACCCCTAAAAACTTTGTTAAGAATTTTTCTTCCAAGTTCGGCAAACCCTACATGTGGGTGAAAACTTTTTTTGGCGGCATGGCAGGGGCTACGGGGGAGGGAGCGCTATTTGGTTTTAAGCAGATTTTGGGGGGGGCATGTCGCTTTTGAAAACCCCCCCAAAAAATAGCAGAACAGGCGAAACTTCCCAGAAGTCCCCCCCATTTTGGATTCAACACCCTCAGGGCCCCATCTAGGGGGGGTTTTCTGCATTTTAGGCCAAGGTTTCCATTTTTTTTTTTTTTAGCATTGGCAATAAAAGGGGGGAAAAAACCAGTTCATATTGTTTTTTTTAGTTTCATTTTACAGATTCGCCGTGCAGTGTTAAATGAGTGATAACTTTCTATGGTCGGTACAATTACAATGATAAGTTTTTATATAGTTTTTTCTGTTTTATTTTTTTTTCCAGTAAAAAAACGTCTACAAAAAATTGCTTTTTTTTTTGTCCTTTTCTGACACCTAAATTTTTGTTTTTGCTGTGTGCAGACTGTGTTTGGGCTTTTTTTTGCGGGATGAGTTGAAGTTTTTTTTGGTACCATTATGTGTGATAGATGCATGTTCCTTTTTTTTTAAAAGGTTTTTGTGAGATGTTTTGAACAAAATCAGAATCTTGGTAGGTTTTTTTTTTTTATTTTTTATAGCGGTACTGTCGGGAAATTTTTCTGGTAGCTTTTCTCAGGGGGAATCGATTAACCGTTTCCCAATTTGTTTTTTTTTTAAAGTTTTTTCTGTTTTTTTTAAAAAAAAAAAATTTTATTTAAACGGAAAAAAAAATTTTTGCTGCCATAGTTGAGGCCTTTTCTTTTTCATTTTTCTGTGGGGAGGTTTTGGAGGATTTTTTTGCGAAGGAAGGGGTCTTTTTTTTAGTTATTTTTGGGGGCAAAGGCTTTTTATTGTTTTTAAATCCTTTTTTTGGAGGCCAGGTGGAAGAAAATTTTCTGCAATCCTAGGTGTTTTTTTTTTTTTTTTTTAACAGGGGCCAACCCTGCAGTATCCGTGATAATTTGCTTTATTTTGGGGCGTCGATTATGGCGAACCCTTTTTTATATAGTTTTATTTTTGTTGAAGCACTTTAAAAAAAATGAAAAGTGTTTTTAGTGTGTAAAACAATATTTTTTCATCGCAAAACTTTGAGAGCTATACATTTTTTATTTTTCGTATAAAGCGCCCCTAAGGGCTTTTTTTTTTTCGGGGGGAAATGACATTTTTAATTGGGACAACTTTTGGGGTTTATGGAGTTTTTGATCGCTTTTTATTCCATTTTATGGCGCGGGAAAAAGAACAATAATCTTTTTCCCGTGTTTTTTTTTTTTTTTTTTTTTTTTTAGGCGTTTTAGTAGGGTTTAAATTAAAATGACAGATTTATAGGGCAGGGGCATTACCACCGGCGTACAAATATGGGGACTTTATTTATTTTTGATTTTTTTGGGGCGTTGGTTTTGAAAGGGGAAAAAGGGGCGGTGTAGTATTTTATTATTTTTTTTGTGTTTGTGTTTTATTGTTTTTACTTTTTTTTTTACTTTTTTTCACTTTTTACATTTTTATTTTACTTTTCCCCCAAAGGGATTTGAAAGAGATCTTTTGATCTCTCTTTCAATAGGAATCATTTTCAACCTTGTTTCTATGACTTTTTCCCTTTCAAATTTTCAGTCACCGGGGTGGGCGGCTGGGGGCGTACGTCCCCCGACAAAACCCGGGAAAGGGATTCTCTGCCCTCCGTGGGTTGTAAGGGGGCAGGAGCCGCACGGATGCACGATCGTCCTGCTGCCCCCAGGGACGCAGGGGAGGATTCCTCCTGCGTCTCTTTTGTATTGCGACCGGATGGCGCGTAATTACGGGGTTATCCGCCCCCCCCCCCCGGCGAACCGGGTCGGGGCCGATGGTGCGGGTGCAGGTAATTTCCGTGCACCCCGCCGCCCCTTGCGCGAACTCTGTTTTGAGTTCGCGCGATCTCAGGACTATCATCGTCCGGTGCTTTAACCCCCAAACGACCTGGATTTTGGATACGCCAAGGTCGTTAAGGGGTTTTAAAAAAATCCCTTTATTATTTTTTTCTGCCCCTATTTAAACACTTTTCCCAGTCAATAGGGTTTGGGCCCCTAAGCAGAATACAATTAGCCTTCCTAAAATTCAGTGTTTTTGTGGCTCCTTGACAAAAAACTCTATTGAAGGATAAACGGAAATTTATTATATTATGGTCACTATTTCCTAGGTGCCCCTCAACCTGAACCTTTGTTACTCTGTCAGGTCTATTAGTGAATATTAAGTCTAGAAGGGCCTTTCCTCTAGTCGATTCTTGCACCATTTGGCAAAGGTAATTATCATTAGTTATTGACAAAAACCTGTTTCCTTTATGAGAGCTACAGGTTTCAGATTCCCAATTGATGTCTGGATAGTTAAAGTCGCCCATAATAACAACCTCATTCTGATTAGCCGCCTCATCTATTTGCCTGAGGAGTACATCTTCTTTGGGTTCTGTTATATTTGGGGGCCTATAGCAGACCCCTATTAGTATTATATTGTTATTGTTACCCCATGTATATTTACCCATAATGACTCCACATGTTCATTACCTGTACCTATATCTTCCTGCAGTGTTGGCTTCAGACAGGATTTTACATAAAGACAGACAACTCCCCCTTCCGCTCTTTACGATCCCTTCTAAATAGACTGTAACCCTATAAGTTAACCGCCCAGTCATAGCTCTCATTCAGCCATGTCTCTGTTATCCCCACTATGTCATATTTTTTAGCAGAGCTGAAATGTCACTCACTGCTGTAGAATCACCCGCAGCCTGACCAGGAAGTAGGAACCTGAAGCTGGTTGCGAAGAGCAGACTCTGCGAAACCCTTTAATGTGTTAAAAGAAAGCTCTTTTAACATATCTGTGAATGTAGTGGCATGGCATTGTTGATGGTTAAACTTTTTAAAAAGTCAGAACATCTCAATGTTTACAATCACACTTGATGGCACTATTACTTGGGTGTTCCTAGAAATACAAAATTTAATAGTAAATACTCTATTCTTGTCAAAGGATCCTATTCTGCCAGCAATGTACAGAGAAGTCCCTGATAGATGTGAGAAATCTGTCTCGGTGCAAGTATATGGAAGATAGTGAACTCGCTCTATTAGTCCTCTTCCAAAGCATGTGGAGATCCAGTAAGAAGGATGCAATGGATGTGCTTCAGGGATTTATTGACTGTACATTGAGATAACACACAGGAGTTTACAATATATATGAGGTCAAAACAAATTCTCCTCTCAGCTCTGTGCAAACATGTCTGAACAAGATGGAATCACAGCTACAATGAGGCAGGATGTGACCTCACAGAACAGGAAGAAGACCTCACAGAACATCATCATCCAACATATCCATACAAACCGTTACAAACGGTGGCCACCGTGTGGCAGCATAACACATCAACATAGCATATCAAACATTGCATATAATAGACATAACATGAATTCAGTACAATATGAATGGACGACAACTGGAAGCCATAGCTGGGACAGCACACTCCCCATCTGAAATTCATAGGATTTTACTATATTTCCTTTGAAATTATGGAGTAATGTCCATCTGGTGTTCCAATGTAGACTCAATACCTGAAAGACAAAGGGCGACATGTTCCAATACACAAGCGCCGTTTTATTGGTCTATTTTGCACCAGAAACACTATTGATGCCATATTCTCGATAATGAACTGTAAATGAACTGTCATACACCAAAACTAGGTGCATTATACGCTGGGTACAACACATTGTAATGCGCCTAAGAAGGCGCATTACATATCGTAGCAATGATACGCTATGCGCGTCCATGTCGAGGCGCATTGCATACACTAGTAATGATACGTTATGCGCCTCTGCTATGCAATGTGCCTCACTAGCCGCATTACATACACTCGAAGCAACAAAGTAAAAGATCCAGCAATGGCGGAAGGCAAACAATTCTTTAATAACGGACAAAAACACACATAGTACAGGGGGTGAAAAAAGTGCTACACCATAGTAGCCTACGCGTTTCGGGCGTACAGCATCGCCCTTGTTCACGGCATAATCTAAAACTGTATACTCTTTACCTTATATAACACTCTACATGTTCGTGTCAGTAAGCAGGAGGCGGGAGCGTGGGGCTGATGCCCTTCTCCTCCGTAACGTCACTTCCCCCATCTGCTCTATAGTTAAGTGTACTAAATTTAAAAACAAGGTGTAAATACTTAAAATACAAGGGAATATAAACATATATGGACCTAAGTAAGTTCAAACCTCCGAAATTTGACTATTAAACTGTACATAACTAAATTATTTTATCAATATATATAAAGCAAATCATTACGGAAGTTTAGCCCCTCAGGCATCCTGGTTCCTAATTCAAGGATCCAGAAAGCCTCTCTTAATCGGACCTGTTGTGTCCAATCTCCTCCTCTCTTGGGACGCTCTACACGTTCAATCCCACTTACTCTGAGGCTTTCCATGGATCCTGAATGGACCTGTATAAAGTGCTTAACTGCTCCTGATTGATTAGTTGAATTATTCCTAATGCCGGCCATATGTTCATATATCCTAATCTTTAACTTTCTTATGCTACTCCCTATATAGGTCTTATTACATTTAGTGCAATAAATGGCATCTCTCTCTCTCTCTTTCTCTCTCTCTCTCTCTCATCTTGACGTATGATAAAACGACGGAAGATCTGTTCGATATCAGCAGTAATGGTGACTGGCTCCTTTCTAAACAATTATATAGGACCTCTTATATTAATCAAAATCGCTTGTGCTGGAGTGAATCTTTTGGGTGCCTTCACATTCACCCTTAATCTTGTAAGATATATATATATAAATCACTCCTAGGAGTACTTTAACAAATCTTCACCAATTTATTATGCCGAACTTTACAGCCATAAAATGCATAAACATATGCTAGAAAAATTAAAAGTAATTTAGCACTTGCGATTGAATAGCGATCTCCTGGCATGGAGATGCGTATCAACCTGTAGAATACAGATTACACATTATATTTACCGAAGATTGAACGCCGTAAAAGTAAAACACCCGGAAACATGGCAAAAATACGGGTTTTTTCACAATTTGTCCCACTTGGAATTTTTTTGCAGTTTCCCAGTATATTCTATAGTACAGTGAATAAGACCATTAGAAAGTACATCTTTTCCCGCAAAATAAAAGCCTTCATATGTCTAGGTAGGTGAAAAAATAAAAAAGGTTATGGCTCTGGGGAGGCGAGGAGGAAAAACGAATGTGTCAACAAAAAAAACGCCGGGTCCTTAAGGGGTTAAGATGGCAGATTGTAGAACAAGTCGTTGGTATAGACGACTATCAAATCAAACAACATCTTTTACAAAGGGATACCTTTTGGATTTTTTCATTGGATACATTAACCCCTCGAGGGTTGAACGAGGAATGCAACTTTAATGTTTTTAAGTGATCACTTTTGTTTATGTTAGTCTGTTTATAGCATGTATGTAATTATGTATTGTTTATTATGTTATGTGCAATACTTTGTTATTTGCATTGATAGCATAAATAGGATACAGACAAACTAGCGTGCACGCTTGAGGAAGGGGCGTGGCCCCGAAACGTCGCGGTGTTGCACACACCTGTGAAGGCTGTAATGGCCACAGGGTTGAGAGTGGTCACGCTCCTACATCTGATGGAAACCGCTTGAAGACACTCCATGCCAGGAGATCGCTATTCAATTTGAAGATACTCCATGCCAGGAGATCGCTATTCAATCGCAAGTGCTAAATGACTTTTAATTTTTTCTAGCATATTTTTATGCATTTTATGGCTGTAAAGTTCGGCATAATTAGTGTTGAGCGATTTTTATCGACAAAGTTGAAATCGGCAAGGTTTTTATGGTGATCGAAATTTCCAGATCATGCGATAATTAAGGTTAAAATCTGTGCATCATCTATTAAGATCGCGCCTTTTTCGGCGCTTCCTGTAATTTTGGCGGCCAGCAAATCAGATTACAGAATAGAGCAGGGTGAGATGTGTGTGCGACGTCATGACTGGGATGTGTATGGTTGCGATTGGCTGGAAAAATCACATGACCTCGTTTTACATAGAACAGCGTTTCCTGTTTCAGCCTCAGTGTCTCTCAGCGTCTCATAGGGATAGGACCTGCGTTCTGCCTGTGGCCAAACAGCTCAGCGAAATTAGTCTATTTCTGCACAGAGAAACCTCTACTATTAGCTGTGATCCTTCCAATTTAGTTAGATTAGGGATTTGAACATTTTATGTAGTTAGCTAGAGAATTTTAAAGCAGAATCTACCACTGTAAATTAACGGCGGTGGGAGCGGGGGGGGGGCCCCCGCGGGCGAACACAGACAAGCTCTATCTTTAAAGAACACTGGATAAAGTTCACCAAGACTTAGTGTAGACATTGTAGTGGAATATCTTTATTATTAACAGTTTGCTATTGAAATATTTCCTGGATATTGGGCAGCCTGAACTTATATTGGATAAACATCATTTCTAGTAACTGCAGGTCTCTTTGTTAGCTGCAAAACTCCACTTTTATTATCAGTATACATTTCAGATAGGTGTTCAATTTTACCCATTACACCTGTGACTGTTGATATATCCACCTTGCACTTAAATTACAAACCAGCAATCTTGTAGTCAGCACAGGTTGTTTGTTGCCAAAAATACCGTGTATCATACGAAAACATCACAGTTACGTGTTTTTTGACTTTTGCGCACTCAGCACTGTTCATTGACGCAGCATCTACGTAAATCTTAAAACAGCAATTCTATATTCACCACAGGTGAATTGAAAGGTGCAAAAAATACCGTTTATTATATCAAAACATAACAGTTGCGTGTTTTTTGACTTTTGCGCACCCAGCACTGTTCATTGACGCAGCATCTACGTAAATCTTAAAACAGCAATTCTATATTCACCACAGGTGAATTGAAAGGTGCAAAAAATACAGTTTATTATATCAAAACATAACAGTTACGTGTTTTTTGACTTTTGCGCACCAGCACTGTTCATTGACGCAGCATCTACGTAAATCTTAAAACAGCAATTCTATATTCACCACAGGTGAATTGAAAGGTGCAAAAAATACAGTTTATTATATCAAAACATAACAGTTACGTGTTTTTTGACTTTTGCGCACCCAGCACTGTTCATTGACGCAGCATCTACGTAAATCTTAAAACAGCAATTCTATATTCACCACAGGTGAATTGAAAGGTGCAAAAAATACAGTTTATTATATCAAAACATAACAGTTACGTGTTTTTTGACTTTTGCGCACTCAGCACTGTTCATTGACGCAGCATCTACGTAAATCTTAAAACAGCAATTCTATATTCACCACAGGTGAATTGAAAGGTGCAAAAAATACCGTTTATTATACCAAAAGATAACAAATACGTGTTTTTTGGACTTTTGCCCAGTCCAGATTTGTTGATAGACACCTTGCAGTTAAATTTGAATCCAGCAATTTTGTTTTGATTAGAGGGATTTGAGAATAGCTGTGATTTGCCGTCTTTTAATAAGAGACTTTCCAAAACTATTCCATACCTTCTCAAATTTTTATATTTCTGAACATGGAGCGAAATGCAGGTGGTAAGCGAGCAAAGAGGGGGGTAGCACATGGAGGTAGAGGTACGAGAGAAGGTGCTCCTTCCAGTGCTGGCGACAACACGCATGCCAGCGGATCGTCAGTTGCAGGACCGTCAGGCCTGTCATCGCTGGGTCAGGGCCCTGTGAATCTCAGTAACGAACAGCATCTCCAATCTGTTCTTCAGTGGTTAATGCAACCTGCATCCAGCAGTCTTACCTCCTCGTCCTCCCAGTCACGGCCACAAATCTGTGGGTCAGACAGGTTTAATGGTCATACTGTGGTACAGAACGGGTATAGTCAATGTCCAGTTCAACTAAAATGGTGGTTGAAAGACTCCTTTTTCCGGCACTTTTTAAAACCGGGGGTCATGCAGGTTTGGGGCTCGTGCTGTGGCCCAGGACAGGGATAGTCTATGTCCAGTGAAACTAAAATGGTGGTTGAAAGACTCCTTTTTCCAGCACTTTTTAATCTGTGGGTCAGACAGGTTTAATGGTCATACTGTGGTACAGAACAGGTATAGTCAATGTCCAGTTCAACTAAAATGGTGGTTGAAAGACTCCTTTTTCCGGCACTTTTTAAATCTGGGGGTCATGCAGGTTTGGGGCTCATGCTGTGGCCCAGGACAGGGATAGTCTATGTCCAGTGAAACTAAAATGGTGGTTCAAAGACTCCTTTTTGCGGCACTTTTTAAATCTGGGGCTCATGCAGGTTTGGGGCTCATGCTGTGACCCAGGACAGGTATAGTCAATGTCCAGTTCAACTAAAATGGTGGTTGAAAGACTCCTTTTCCCAGCACTTTTTAATCTGTGGGTCAGACAGGTTTAATGGTCATACTGCGGTACAGGACAGATATAGTTAATGTCCAGTTCAACTAAAATGGTGGTTGAAAGACTCCTTTTTCCGGCACTTTTTAATCTGGGGTCATGCAGGTTTGGGGCTCATGCTGCGTTCCAGGACAGGGATATTCAATGTCCAGTTCAAGTAAAATGATGGTTCAAATCATACTGCCTTCTGGCACTTTTTAATTTGTGGGTCATGCAGGTTTAAGGGTCATGCTGTGGTGCAAGACAGGGATAGTGAATGGTCTGTGATTTTTTTTCTGTGGCTTTTATAACCTAAGTGTGTTGCCTAAGATGTAGCACGTATCCATTTGACTGTTGTGGATGTTAATTCCAGCTTCTCCATCCCTGTTTGGGTGTAAGAATGAAGGTGTTGTTCCTCTCCCATAGACTTTAATGGTCATCGGCGATAATCTATTATCGACTATCGGATATCTTATTGATAATTGCCGATATCGACTATCGACCCGATGACGATAGTCAACGTAATCGCTCATCACTAGGCATAATAAATTGGTGAAGATTTGTTAAAGTACTCCTAGGAGTGATTTATATATATATCTGACTGGCTCCTTTCTGAATCTCAAAAGCACTTCTACCTGATTGTTGGTCAGGTTCGGACCTGTGAGGAGAATGTAATTCAGAGATACACCACAATTCTTGGCACTTGAGTCGAACACCACTGTAATCTGGTTAGGTTCTCGTGGATGATATACTGTAAAGGAAGGAAGATACCAGCACTCATCATGTTCTTTGCAAAGGTGGAGCTGGTTCTGCATAGTCTTTGCAAAATATCCTATCCATGAAGACTATGAAGTGATCTTTCATTTCAGGCTTGCTTCTTAATGTACACTGTAATGAGATGAATCTGGATAGTGCCTGTTCTCAGTTCTTTGGAAGCCTGGTTCTTACGGTGTGGAAGGGTGCGACCCAATGGTTAGATCCATCTTTGAAGAATCCACTGTCCATTATTTTAATAAACATTCTGTCTTCTATGGACAAGGCTAATTTGTTGTCATCTTGTGTTGTACAAAACACTGATCTTCCTAAGTCATCATAAGGAATAGGAATGGTGTCCAGTGCCTGGATGAGGTTGGAGAACCTTTCCTTTACTTTGTAATGATGAGAGCATGACTTAAAGTAAGTTGTGCGACCAATTTGGAGCACATAGGTTTTGAAGGAGTTCACTTCAGATGGTTTATGGCTCTTATTCAAACATACATCACCCACAATTACCCAGCCTAAGTCAAGTCTTTGTGCATATGGGGAATCACCTGGACCATTGCATTGCTGACATACCTTATGGACTCTCAGAATATCTCTCCTGAGTAACAGTAGCATGTCAGCATTCATGTCCATTGGAGGAATCTCATTAGCTAGGTGCCTCAAGTAGGGATGATGATATGCAGCCTATGGTGTAGGAATTTCTTCCCTTTCATAAGGTATCTGGTCACATTCAATTAATGTTTGTAAGGGTATGCAGTAGTTCCCTTTAATTGAGGAGACAACGTTTCCAATGGCTCTTCTGCCAAAAGTCTCTATGATCAGAGCAGGTGGTTAGGATTTATGGTGTTGCTTTACCCTTCATATCAAAAAAGTCAAAGAATTTAGGCTGTTACTTTGTTCGTCTAAAAAAGCATAGATTTTGGTGGCCTTTTCAGATTGACATTCTGGATAGACCTTGACCAAACGCACTTTGGCACAGCATTTGGACCATTCCTTCTGCCACATATTTTCATGCAGGAAGAGGAGACGGTGGTGTTGGCTGAATCTTGAGCAGGTGGCTCCCCCCCATGCATTGCAACGCCGTTAAACACTGCTTGAGGTTGTAAGTTGTTAGATGAAGTAGGATATATAGCTGTAACATGTCTATCATTATTCCAATCAGCGCACTTGATGACAACCTTACAGTCCTTTGCAATGTGGTCTGAAGAAGTGCAACACTTATAATACACTCCAAGCTCCTTGAGAGTATCTCTGTGCTCTTGCAAAGTATTTGCCCTAAGCCCACGACATTCTTTTAGAGGATGGGGTACATGCGATTAGGGTCCCTTTCTTTAAGGACAGGGGCACCCTGTCTAGTGGTGGAGGATGTTGCAAGTGGGACATTTGTCTTTCTAACAGATACTGTTCCCCTTAAGTCTCTACATTTGCGTGTTGTGTTATCATACCTTGAGCATGATGATGACGCCAGTATATTAAATTCTGTTAATTCAAATCATTTGGTAACATTCTTCTTCTGAGCTTGGTCACTGATGAATCTGGAGAAATAGAAAAAAGGGGGAAAAGACACATAGGGAGGCATGTATAAAATTTGGCGTTTAAATTTCAAGCGCATTATTATAGCATAAAATGCGCCTGATTTATGAACCCGCTCTACAGTGGGTCATAATTCAGGTGCATTCTCGTGCTAACATGACATTTCTGGCTCAGTTATACCACTTTAAAAGGGGTATACCTATTCCAGCAGTAATGCGTCTAAAATTGCCGTAGCGAAGCTATAAATATATAGCTTTGTACGGTTCTAGTGCGCCCGACTCCCGCACGCTCTCAGAAATCAGGCGCATTACAAAGTGCCGCTTGCCCTCTGTAATGCGCTTATACGGGCATACAGGAGGCATTACACTAATGCAAATGGGGCTGCGCCTGATGTCGGGCTGAATATACGCCAGACTTCTGCCGCAGACCCGTTCATACATGCCGCCCATTGTGTTCTCTTTTGTATTTGGGACTTTGTTCTGTCCATTTTTCTTGTATACCATGCTATAGTTTGGACACCACTGGAATAACACCATGAGCAGTGTCAAGTAGGGATGAGCGATATTATCGCCAAAAGTTGAAATCGGCACGGTTTTTAGGCTTATCGGATATTTCCGATCACGCGATAGTTTAGGTGACAATCTTACAGATAATCTATTACTATCACGCCATTTTCAGCATTCCCTGTCATTTTGGCGGCCAGCCAATCAGCTCCGAGGATAGAGGGGGGTGAGGAGGATGTAAAACGTCACCACTTTGCGGTGTATGGATCTCATTGCTTGCAAAAATCACGTGACCTCGTTTTATCTATGCAACTGCATTTCCTGTTCAGCTCATCCTCTGTCTATGACACTTCACAGCAGGACATGTCGGCGTTTGAACCAATAGCTGTTCTAACAGCTCTGAGAGATAGTCTCTTCTAATACAAGAAACCATCAACCTACCTACAGCTTAGAATAGAGTTAGATTAGAGAATATAACTTCTTATTTAGTTAGAGAAAGTTTTAAAGATATCTACTTGTGTGTTCAGCCGTGGGGGGACTGGAGGGGAGGGGCTGGAGGAGAGGCTATGGAAAGAAAGCGAGATATTCTGCAGCTCAGTATGTTCTGTCACCTTCAGTTGAAAAAGCATTGTTTTTTACCACTTTTTTGGCCAGCAGACCTCTGATAGGAGGTAAAATTGTCTGTGTTTTTTCAGTTCTATTTCAATCACTGCGTGTCAGTGTTCCCAAAAACCGGCATAACTTATCCCTATAACTTTTAAATAGTTTTATTGAAGTCCGTGCGTCTGTTTGCCGCATAGAGCTCAGTTGTACGCATATTGTGTTATACATATTTTATAGTAAATTACGCTTGTTGTCAGTGGAGCAATGGCTGCCATATTTATCCATATAACATTTAAATACTCTTATTGCAGTCCGTGCGTCTGTTTGACGCAAAGAGCTCAGTTGTACGCAAATTGTGTTATATATATTTTATAGTAAATTACGCCTGTAGTCAGTGGTGCGAAGGCCGCCATATTAATCCATATAACATTTAAATACTCTTATTGCAGTCCATGCATCTGTTTGCCGCAAAGAGCTCAGTTGTACGCATATTGTGTTATACATATTTTTTTGTAAATTACGCCTGTAGTCAGTGGTGCGAAGACCGCCATATCAATCCATATAACATTTAAATACTCTTATTGCAGTCTGTGCGTCTGTTTGCCGCAAAGAGCTCAGTTGTACGCAAATTGTGTTATACATATTATATAGTAAATTACGCCTGTTGTCAGTGGTGCGAAGACGCCATATTTATCCATATAACATTTAAATACTCTTATTGCAGACCGTGCATCTGTTTGCCGCAAAGAGCTCAGTTGTACGTATATTGTGCCATACATATTTTATAGTAAATTACGCCTGTAGTCAGTGGTGCGAAAACCGTCATATTAATCCATATAACATTTAAGTGCTCTTATTGCAGTCCATGCGTCTGGCGCAGAGAGCTCAGTTGTACGCAAATTGTGTTATACATATTTTATAGTAAACTGCGACTGTAGTCAGTGGTGGCAAAACCGCCATATGTAATCCATATAACTTTTTAATACTTCTATTTCACTCAGTGCGTCTCAGTTTGGCGCTAATCGTGCACTTGTACGCAAACTATTTTACACATTATTTCAAAGTAACTGCCGCCTGTTGTCAGTGATGGCAAAACCGCCATATGTAATCCATATTACTTTTCAATACTTTTATTTCACTCAGTGTGTCTCAGTTTGGCGCTAATCGTGCATTTGTACGATAGTTTGTTGAAAGCTATCAATTGCTAGTCCTACTGGGCAGTTGTAAATCTCAGGGACTGAAGGAAGAACACTGTTGATTTTGTCTTACGTTTCTTCCACCAGACCGCATTTCACAGATATTTAATAGAAACAATTCTGTTTCTAATCCTAGATGGCTATTGGATATTAGAGGGATTTAAGAATAGCTGTGATTTGCAGTCTTTCAATAAGAGACTGTCAAAAACTCTTCCATACTTGTTAAATTTTTATACTTCTGAACATGGAGCGAACTGCAGGTGGTAAGCGAGCAAAGAGGGGTGTAGGACATGGAGGAAGAGGTACGAGAGAAGGTGCTCCTTCCATTGCTGGCGACAACACGCAAGCCAGCGGATCGTTGGTTGCAGGACCGTCAGGCCTGTCATCGCTAGGTGGGTGCCCTGTGAATCTCAGTAACGAACAGTGTTCTTCAGTGGTAAATGCAACCTGCATCCAGCAGTTTTACCTCCTCGTCCTCCCAGTCATGGCCACGAATGTCATCATCATCATCGTCAGCATCCGTACAACATGAAGTGAAGGCAGCCCAAGTGTCAACTCCTGTACCCACCACTGTGGATAATCCATTTTCTGAAGGCCTCTTTGATGACACAATGTGGTTGGGGTCAGAAGGCATTTCAAAAGATCAAGAGGCCAAAGAGGATTATCTAGTCTGCTCTGACACCCAATCGCTGATGCCATCAGAGGAGGAGAAGGAAGCCGGTCAGTCACCACAAATACTGAGCAGTCGGCAATGCCTTGCAGTGCCTATTGCTTGTAGCCCGCAGTTCCAGGATGTAGAATGTCAGGACGAGGAAGTCACCTGTGCTGGTGATGATGACATTGCGGATCCACCGTGTTCTTTTCAGCAGAATTTGCTTGCGAACGCGACTTCACTGGACTAGGAGGAATATGATGGGGTAGTGTCAGTACGGGTCCGGCCTCAAACAGGGAGAGGGCGGTCACACAAGTCCGCTGAGATTATTCTGCCATCCATGATCAGTGGGGTGGCAGCAGAAACACCGCTCCTCGCTTATTGCCGTGGAAAAGGTCCAGAGCCTCTGAAGCCTGGGCCTTTTTCGATCAAGCCTCAGATCGCCCAGCGTCATGTGCCGCATTTGCCATAAACGCACTAAGATCACCACAATGCTCATGCTGACAAGGGCATTGTCCTCACTGACCATTTTGGTGGCTTCTTCAAAACTCTCAAGGATGGTGAAGAGCTCTTTCACGTGCCTCCACTCTCGGTGGCTCAACACCCCGAGGTCCTCACTGCTGCTTGTCAGGCCATGCGCCACTTCATACTGCATAATGGCATTACGCTGCTGCCACAATCGCTGGAGCATGTTGAGGGTGGAATTCCAGCGTGTTGCCACGTCAACAATGAGACGGTTGACAGGGAGGCCAAGATGATGCTGTAATGCAGCCAGCCGGGACGAAGCAGGGTGCGAACGGTGGAAGTGTGAGCTCAGACCTTGAGCCTTCCTCAGCAGGCAGTCGAGACCCGGGTAGCGCTTTAGAAATTTCTGGACAACGAGGTTCCTGACATGTGCCAGGCAAGGGATGTTCTCTAGCCTACCGATCTTAAGGGCGGCAAGGAGATTTCACCCGTTGTCGCACACCACCTTGCCTGGCACTATGTTCTTGTCACCCAGCCACTGCTCGGTCTCACTGGGCAGAGCCATCCACAGCTCTTGACCTGTGTGTTGATGGTCTCCAAGACACATTAATTTCAACATGGCCTGGTTTCTCTTGGCACGTGATGCTACCTGTAAACCTTGGTTGAAAGAACCCTACACCATTACTGCGGTTTTGAAGAGCGTGCGCCCAGCCTGAGAGCCACAGTCACCACCAGAGACATCCACCCAGTGAGCTGTCACAGAGATATAGCGGCCTCTGCGGTGCTTACTAGTCCATGTATCGGTGGTCAGATGGACTTTGCCGGACACAGATGAAAACAACGCGCTGCAGATTTTAGATGACACGTGTCTGGCCAGGGCAGGGACGGCTTTTTGGGAAAAGAAATGCCTGCTCGGCCTCTGGTATTGTAGGCAGGCAAGGGTCATGATGTGGCGGAAACCCATCTGTGTCCACCAGGCGCAAAGGCAACATTTCCAAGGCCAAAAGCCTGTCAATGCCGACATTCAGGCTTTTGGCTTTGGGAGGGTTTGGGTTGAAGTGTTTCTTCTGCTCCCACACCTGGTACACTGAAGGCTGGCTGCTAGATTGTCCTCTGTACGGAGCGCAGGTCAAACTGGTGGAAGGAGAAGGGGTGGGCTGTGTCTCTGGTGGTGCTGGTGGTACTCGGGCGACGGTGGAGGCTGAAGCGGAGGCTGATCCTTGCTCATTCCGTTGAGGGACATGGACAGCAGAGATACACTTGTTCTTGGAAGTGGCAGAGGAGGAGGAGGCGGAGACAGAGGGTGTGACAGTGGTTGGAAGCCCAAGACCGGTGTAGCCTTTTTTTGCCTCCATTTCAACTCATGTATTCGCATCAGTAGAGGGAAGAATCTAATCTAATCACATGCAAAATAATACTACCTTCTGTCACTTGGTAATCTGTGGGTCATGCAGGTTTTTGGGTCATGCTGTGGTACAGGACAGGGATAGTCAATGTCCAGTTCAACTAAAATGGTGGTTCAAAGACTACTTTCTTCCAGCACTTTTTAATCTGTGCATGCGGGTTTGGGGGGTCATGCTGTGGTACAGGCAGGTATAGTCAATGTCCAGTTCCACTAAAATGGTAGTTCAAATACTACTTCCTTCTCGCACTTGTTTATCTGTGGGTCCTGCAGGTTTTGGGGTCATGCTGTGGTATAGGACAGGTATAGTCAATGTCCAGTTCAACTAAAATGGTGGTTCAAAGACTACTTTCTTCCAGCACTTTTTAATCTGTGGGTAATGCAGGTTTTGGGGTCATGCTGTGGTACAGGACAGGGATAGTCAATGTCCAGTTCAACTAAAATGGTGGTTCAAAGACTCCTTTTTCCGTCACCTTTTAATATGTGGGTCATGCAGGTTTGAGGGTCATGCTGTTGTACAAGACAAGTATAGTCAATGCCCAGTTCAACTAAAATGGTGGTTCAAAGACTCCTTTTTCCAGCACTTTTTAATCTGTGGGTCAGACAGGTTTAAGGGTCATGCTGCGTTCCAGGACAGGGATAGTCAATGTCCAGTTCAAGTAAAATGATGGTTCAAATAATACTACCTTCTGGCACTTTTTAATTTGTGGGTGATGCAGGTTTAAGGGTCATGCTGTGGTACAGGACAGGGATAGTGAATAGTCTGTGACTTTTTTTCTGTGACTCTTGATGCCTGATTGTGCCTAAGATGTAGCACGTATCCAGTTTACTGTTGTGGATGTTAATTCCAGCTTCTCCAGCCCTGTTTGGGTGTAAGAATGAAGCTGTTGTTCCTCTGCCATAGACTTTAATGGTCGTTGGCAATTATCTGTTATCGGATATCGGCATGATAATTGCCGATATCGACTATCGATCCGATAACGATAGTTGACACAATTGCTCATTACTAGTGTCAAGGTAACTCTGTCCTGACAGACGTGGGTCCTTTTTAGCCAATTCTATGAACTGCTCTCAATATCTCTACCCATTCTGCAGATTCTGGACCAAAACAGTTGACAAGCAAGTCAAGTTCTTCCTTGGCGGTGAGGCTAAGATCATCGATTACTGCTTTGAAGGTTGATTTCCGGGCTCTCTCGTTTTTATCACGGTTGTCACACTTTGATAGATTAATGTTAATCAGCTTCCTGCGTATCATATATCTGGCAAAGTCTGACATTTCTGATCTCCCACTCATTGTTGCTGGATTACGTTGTGATGTATCTAGCATATAAGGCTTAGATAATTCAGGAGAAAATGATGTAGCACAAGGATTAAGCTATAGTTTAGTTTCCAGAGGATCTATTGGTTGGAAACTGGAAATTTCCTTGTCATCGATGGGTGGCAATGTCAGTTGTTGTGTGGGTACATGTGTGGTAGGTTAGAAGTGGCATTAATAAATTAACCTTAGAAGTCTCTGTTTTGAAAGTTAAGTCATTGTGGTTATCAGAGGTAGAGATGATGATTGCTTTAACCCCTTACCGACATTGCACATATGAATATGTCCTGATGTCGGTAAGGGGCTGTGTAGTGGGATTGCAGCACGAGACCGCTACACAGTCGTCGGGTGTTAACGGCTGAATGCAGCTAATACCCGGCGGTTATCAGAAGTCCCTGATAGATGTTACATAGTTACATAGTTAGTACGATTGAAAAAAGACACGTGTCCATCAAGTTCAATCAGGGGTGGCGAAAATGTGGGCGAAGGGAGAGAGACAAGGACTTTAAGCCCAGACTCACCACTGGTTAATGCCCTGAAATCCATAAGGCAAGAAGCAATCTGCTCCAGTGGAGACCCTATCTCTGACCCCAGAGCCTCCACCAGCCAGGATCCAGAATTTTACATAGCTACATACGCTTTAATATTCTTTAGTTCCAGGTAGGTATCTAAGCCTTTCTTGAAAATCTCTACAGTTCCTGCTGTGACCAGCTCCTCAGGCAGGCTATTCCACAGATTCACAGTTCTTACAGTGAAAAACGCCCTTCTGCTCTGGAGAGTGAATCCTTTTTGCTGTAGTTGAAGGGAATGTCCCATTGTCTTTTGAGGGGGTTTCACTTGAAATAATTTTTTCCCATACTTTTTGTAGGGACCATTTATATATTTATATAAATTAATCATGTCCCCCTGAAGCCGTCTTTTCTCAAGACTAAATAAATTAAATTCTACTAACCTGAATAGACATTTTAAGTTCCCTTCCAGTTTTACACTTTCCGTCAATGGTTTGGGATTGTATCTAACATGTTCATTAGATGGCATGAGATCATACATTACCCGTTCAGTAGACAGCATGGGATTAAACGTTACCTGTTCAGATGACTGCATTCGATTAAACATCTCTCCTTTGGTAGATAGCATGGGATTATACATTACCCTTTCAGATGATGGCATGGGATTATACATTATACCTTTAGTAGACAGCATGTGACTATTTATTACACAATTAGTAGATGGCATGAGATTACATGAGATATTGTGGGTACCTATATCTTCAATGCTGGTTTGCAACACATGGATCTCCTTATCCACTGGTCTACTCCACTTCCCCCAATCCACTTCTCCACCCGCCGATATAGTCTGTCCACTCTCTAACCTATCTACCCCTTCATTTTCTATATTGTCCTCCCTCCTCATCCCCAGTTTAAATACTCCCGCACCCCTTCTAGAATTCTTTCTCCCAGCACAGCGGACCCCATTCGATTCAGGTACCCAGTTCTCTAAAAACCCAAACCCCTCTGTCCTACACCAAGACTTCAGCCATGCATTTAACTCCCTGAGCTCCCGCTGTCTTTCCTGAGTAGCGCATGGCACCGGCAGTATTCTGGAGAACACAACCTTGGAGGTCCTTCCCTTCAGCTTTGAGCCTAGTTCTTTAAAACTATTCTTTATGATCCTCCAACTACCATGTATTCTGTCATTGGTTCCAACATGGACCACAAAAGCTGGGTCATCGCCAGCCCCTCACAGTAATTTATCCACCTAGTCCACCACATACCGAACCCTGGCACCAGGGAGACAGCAAACCATTCTTATCCGTCTTGCTGATTATATAATCCCCTACAACTACTAACTGTCTTTTCCTACCTGCATTCCCATCCCCCCTACTACTAGTTGGGCTGCTCTTCCGGCTGCAAGGAAGAGCAGTGTCCACTAGGGCTGCCATTTCTGAGACTGATTCCCCAGCATTATCATCCAACTTGGCAATTTTGCTAGGAATCTCAGAAGAGAAATGGCCTTCCTTTTTCTGCTGCCCCTAGAACTCCCCTTGTCTACATTAACCCAGCTACATGGCTCCTCCTGTTGATCCAATACTCCACCCTCAACATTTAGCCCACTAACTGTTTGCTCCAAGAGAAGCAAACTCTTCTCTTCATTGTCAATTGCATTTTGCTCCTCTAGTTCTAAAATGCGAGCTACCAGAGTAGCAACATGCTCACATCTGCTACAGTGGTATTCAACCTGGACCTCTTGCTCCAGTAATGCATACATATGGCATATTGTGCACTGCTGGAAATTGCCAGTGAAGCTGCCCATTATCCCGGTGCAACAGCAATGAAGAGAAAAAAAAAAAAGTTAATTATATTTAATTTTAAAAAAAAAAAAAAAAAATAGTTTTGTTTACTTACAAGTTTTTCTCTCCTGTTTTTAACTCCGTTTTTTTTACTCCCACTCTGTTCTCTCAAGCACTCAGTTTGACCCAAGCAATGGAGCCAGCAATAGAGCAATAGATGTGAGAAGTCTGTTTCTGTTTCTGATTGGTCAGTTCATATTGGCCGCCCGATCCTGAACCAATTACATACTCAGAAGCTTTTCATAGAGTATAATGGCACGAACATTTGTCCTTCTTATTGGCCGTATTTTTCCCATAAGTATAATGGAGTGGAGTAGCTTGCTCCCTGATTGGCTGAGTGAACCAAGCCCCCTGTTTCCTCAGCCAATCATCATTCTTCTTTGTTTTTTTCATGTATTTTAAACTGTACCGCCTTACTTCTGATTGGCTAACACCACTCCATAGAATAGAATGGCTCACCGTCGCTCGCAATCTGATTGGCTGTCCCTGACGCCCAATGAGAAGTGCTGAAAATATTTAAACTACTGTCTTTCCCGGCATTTTCTTTAATCACAATTCCTGAGGTAGCGCCGGTATCGGCGAGAAACGCGTCGTTAGTGATTTTATTACTTCATGTTTTTAAAAGGTTTTTAGCTCTTTTCATGAGTTTATTTTAAACAAATAAAACATTTATTTAATAATGCTCCACGCCTCACGGAGGTTTGAATAGACAAGCGCTGGGGACTGTATTTTTTCTTACGTCATCCACTGTTCATGCCCGCTGCTGCAATTCTTGCTGCTTCGGAGAGGAGACCCACGGCTGCTGCTGACAGACTCGGACTGAGTCCTGTAAATGCTTATGAGAGTTGTGCCTCTAGACTAGTTGCACAACTCTATCAGGTGAGCTTGCACCTTGCTGTTTTACTGTACCAACTTATGGTAGGTTGACATACTTCACCATAGGATCGCCCCCTCTGTTTTTTCTTCTTTCACAGATGAGGAGGAGGAACAGGAGGCAAAGAAGTATGGGAGTTACATTATCATCCAACATAACCAAACAAACAGTGGCCATCGGGTGGCAGCATAACACATCAACATAGCATATCAAACATTGCATATGATAGAGATAACATGAATTCAATATAATGTGAATGGGCAACAACTGGAAGCCATAGCTGGGACAGCAGAGAGCCCTTTCAAGGGTTATGTTAGTCCACATAGGTCAACATAATTCTCAGAGTCCCCACTGTATTTTTGTTAATTGCATCGTGTTCATTCCCTGTACTCAAGGACACTGTCCTCAACACCAGTCAAAATTCTGTTGAGTAGGATATAACCGGATTTTCTATGGCCTTACTCATGGATTCCTTCACAGTCCCCAAACAAGACCCACTACAGACTCCCCTAGGTTTAAACACTCTACTGCTCGTCCTCTTCAATTTTCCCATACAGGGCTGACTTTCCCCTCATACCCTGGCAGATTTCACAGAACTAATCACTCTCAGGCTGACAGTATACTACGCTTATACCACTTCTTCAGCGGTCTCCACAGAACACTGTAGGCCACCTTCCTCCACAGCCATATGTCTTTAACCCCAGAACAATAGCAGTTACAGTACTAGATCACCGTTTGTTTCGTGGCTAGCAGGCTCCACTTGGCAATGCAGCCGAACCACCTCTTCCACTGTGAGGCTATGTTCACACGGCTTAAAATGGGACGTAGTGCGCGAATTACGGCTGGAATACGACCCAGTCCTTTCGGTAATCCACCGGTCTCATAGAGAACTATGGATTACGTCTCCTCTCCCCGCTCGGCGAATCCGCCGCGGGGGGAGATCAGTGACATGTCATTTTCTAGCGGCGTATATGCGCTGCTAGTAATGATAGTCTATGGGCCGGCGAGGTGCCGACCCCTCGCTCCCGCCCCCGCCCCGCCCCCGTCCACACGGCGTAATTGCGGGGCGCAATTACGCCACGCAAATCAGCCGTGTGAACATAGCCTGACTAAGGAATAGTATTCTGAAGCGCATCAGTGATAATATTAGCTGAATATATATTTATCGGATATGCTGTATGCCTTTTTGTTTGATGTTTTACGTTTTTCTAAATAAATATATTTTAATGGATTAATGAAGAATGCCGTTCTTTATGGACGCTGGAAGTTTGACCGTTGGTGTACCTTTTGCTACCTCTTCCAACTGAAAGACTTGTTCCTTGCTCAACAGGCAACCCTGTAGTGCATCACTGACCTGATGCAACCGCTAGTGCATCCTGATGTCCAAGTCTCATGCCTACTTTTTCGTACATAGACAACAGAACCCTGCACTAGCACCTCTTGTGGGCTCTCCACACTGTACTCTATTGGCGCTTATCCTCAGCATAGTGGCACAGGACATCAGAGTCACCACACACATCCTTTTTCCAGCACTAGATTCTTCCAGGGTCTATGCCAGTACTTGCACCTCCCCCTATGGCTGATAGCTTAGAGCAGGGGTGTAACTTTGGTTCAAAAAGTGGGGGGGACCAATTTCCCCTCTCATCCCCTATCGTCCTACCAGTGTTCGGGAGTATTTAGAATACAAGTAATTAAAATAGTATTTAAAATACTTGTCAGGTATTTGTATTTTGTAATCAAAATACTTTTTTATTCAGTATTTTGTATTTGTAATTAAAATACTTTTAGGAAGTATTTTAAGTATTTTAATTACTTTCTAAATTCAAAACAAATGTTGTAATTTAAATAACCCGCCTCACCGCACTTAAAAAAAAACAACAGCGCAAGTCACGTCATCACTCTCGTTTCTCGTATCTCGTGCGAGGTGCGACGAGAGGAGGGAAAATTCCAGCGCGTTCCAGCAACGCAAGTCCACCTTGTAGTGAAGCATGATTTATTTTTAGTTTTTAATCATTCCGATCGCGTAATCCATTCCGTAAAATTACCGTATATACTCGAGTATAAGCCGACCCGCATATAAGCCGAGGCCCCTAATTTTACCTAAAAAAAATGGGAAAACGTATTGTCTCGAGTGTAAGCCAAGGGGGGGAAATCCACCATTGCAGATAAAAAGTCTGGTCATGTGCATTACAGCTTAGTAACTCCATGTGCCTCATAGTAATAGCAGTTAACCCCATCATGTCCCTCACATTAACCCCCTGTGTGCCTCAAATAATAGTTACTGATATGTGAGAGACATGGAGGTAATAATTAGGTATCTTCATAATTAAGGTCCTTAATTAGTACCCCCATGTGTCTCACATATTAGTAACCCTTATATAGGGCACACAGGGGTTAATATGAGGGACATGATGGGGTTAACTGCTATTAATGTGAAGCACATGGAGTTACTGAAACTAAATTAATATCCCCAAATGCCTGACATTAATAGGCATAGTAACTGAAGGAAGGTACCTGTATGTTTCTCTTTACTGTAGCATCCTTTCCCCCATGTGACAGACATCGTCGATAGGAGTAGGACACAATGAATCCTTGCAACTGACATATCTGCAGGGTAGATGCTAATCCTAGTGGGCTAAAGAACCTCTGAGCCATTTTTTGTTTTTATAAAAAATTTTGTTTACATTTTTCAAGTATTTTAGTATTTGGAAAATACTTTTGAAGTAGTATTTAGTATTTGTATTTAAAATACTTCAGGATTAAAGTATTTAGTATTTGTATTTAAAATACTTTAGACATAAGTATTTTGTATTTTGTATTTAAAATACTTTCCCAAAGTATTTTCCCGAACACTGCTTCCTACCCCTACCTCCCTCCTTTACTCGCCTACCCTTTCACTTCCCCTCCCTTCCCTTCTCTCCCCTCCTCTCCCTGCTGTGAGGCCCCTCTAAGCCTGATTTGATTTCTGAGGGAGCTCTATGAGGGCCCCCTGCATGTCCGGATGGAGTCCTTATGGCAAACACTTTTTGTGAAATCCGTAAGGTTATGAGCTGCTCTCTGAAGTTTAGAGCCGGTTTGGGACTAAAAAGCAGCCCTGGAAATGAACCGAACCAGCCCACCTACAATATTTCCCCCTCTAAATGGACCTAAAAAATGTCATGCCCTGCAGCAAATTTCGCTGAATCCCTCCCGTCCCCCATCACTCCTCCATTAAATGTGCTATACACACAACAGAAAGAGGAAAATAAAATAATCCAATCTCGCTATAGCCCTAAAAATCACTTATGTCACACACTGTACCCCAAAATGTATTTTATTGCATACCATATACCAGAAATGACATCACTCACTGCACCCCAGAAATTAATTATATAACACATGGTAGCTGCAGAAATTAAATTATTGCACCTCGAAAATTAATTGCACATTGTACTCAAGAAATAATATATTTCACTGTACCCCCAAAAAATGTATTATATTACACACTGAACCCTAGAAATGAATTACATTACTCACTGTACTCCAGATATTACATTACACCATACCCCAGAGATTACATTACACATTGTACCCCAGAGATTACATTACACCATACATGAGAGATTACATTACACCATACTCCAGAAATTATTATATTACACACCTTACCCCAGAGATTACAACATTACACACCATATACCAGATATTACATTACTCACTGTACCCCAGAAAGGACTACATTACCCACTATACCCCAGATATTAATGCATTATTCACCGTACCCTAGAGATTACATTACACACTGTACAACAGAGGTTATATTACACCATACCCCAGAGATTATTATTTACTGTATTTTTCGAACTATAAAATGCACCGGACTATAAAATGCACTGGACTATAAAGCTATGTCTACACTGAAGTGGACAAAAAACGACCTGAAAACGAATGACTAAAAATGTTCATGAAGCTGAGTTTTCTGTCCACTGCCTGTCAAAAGCAGCTGAAAAAACGGCCTTTTTTTGCCGCAATTTGCGTTTTTTGGTGCGTTTTTTACAGGCGTTTTTTGCTGGTCTTCAAGCCTGTTTTTTAATATATGCATAAATTAAGCCATTGGATGTAACTCCGCCCTACAAAAGGGAATATAAAGCACATTATTGCATTTATATGTCATCTTGTAAGTCGTTTTACGGATTTTGGCGCTAATAAATTTATCTCGTGTTTGTTGGCAAAAATACGTTTTTTTTTAAGGATTTTGGCCCTAAAGTCCATTTTTTTACGGATTTTGGTGCTAAGATCTGCATTTTTATGGATTTTTGGCGCTAATAAAGTTATCTTGCGTTTGTCAACAAAAATAATTTTTTTTACGGATGTTGGCCCTAAAGGAAATCTTTTAACGGATTTTGGTGCTAAGATCTGCTTTTTTATGGATTTTGGCGCTTATAAATTTATCGCGCGTTTGTCGACAAAAATTAATTTTTTTACGGATTTTGGCCCTAAAGTCCATTTTTTAACGGATTTTGGTGCTAAGATCTGCATTTTTACGGATTTTGGCGCTAATAAAGTTATCTCGCGTTTGTCGCCAAAAATACGTTTTTTTTACGGATTTTGGCCCTAAAGTCCATTTAACGGATTTTGGTGCTAAGATCTGCATTTTTACAGATTTTGTCACTAATAAAGTTATTATGCATTTGTCGCCAAAAATACGTTTTTTATGGATTTTGGCCATATAGTCAATTTTTTTTACGGATTTTGGCGTTAACAAAGTTAAGTAAAGGATTTTAGCGCCAAAATACATAAATAAACGGATACTGGCGCCAACATCCGTAAAAAAAAGCGTATTTTGGCGTCAGAAGCGAGATAACTTTATTAGCGCAAAAATGTGTAAAGAAAAGTATTTTAGTGCCAAAATCCATAAAAAAAACGGATTCTTGCGTCAGGATCCGTAAAAAAAAAGTATTTTTGGCGTTAAAAGCAAAATAACTTTATTAGCGCCAAAATCTGTTAAGAAAAGTATTTTAGTGACAAAAACGGATTCTGGCACCAAAAACGTCCTGCTGTCTACACTGAGCTTCTTTTTTCTGCTCGTTTTTTTTACAGGTCGTATTTTGCAACATGCTCTAAAAAACGCCAGAGCAGAGCAGAAAATTTACTACAGGAGTCTATGGAAAGCGCTGGACGTCTTTTGGCGCGTTTTTGCTGCGTTTTTTGCTGCAATTTTCTTAATGAAAACCCTCCCAGGAGACCCAAGTCCCACCTATAATGGGTGTAACAAAGGTTATATCTTATCAAATTTGCATACAAGTGTCTGATGTGTCCTTGTCTGTACCTTTTGTAATAAAATGATCATGCTTTGGTCGCTAACGATTTTTGCGCAATTCATATTTTTTTCGCTAAAAATATGTTTTTTTACAGATATTGGAGCCAGAATCCGTTTTTTAACGGATTTTGGTGTTAAAATCCTTTTTTTAACATATTTTGGCGCTAGTAAAGTTCTTGCTTCTGACGCCAAAAATATGTTTTTTACGGATTTTGGCGCAAGAATCCATTTTTTATGGATTTTGGTGTTAAAATCCTTTTCTTAACATACTTTGGCGCTAATAAAGTTATCTCGCTTCTGAAGCCAAAAATAAGTTTTTTTTACGGATTTTGGCGCCAGAATCCGTTTTTTTTTTACGGATTTTGGCACTAAAATACTTTTCTTTACAGATTTTGGCGCTAATAAAGTTATTTAGCTTCTGACGCCAAAAATACGTTTTTTTTTACGGATTTTGGCACTAAAATACTTTTCTTTACAGATTTTGGCGCTAATAAAGTTATTTAGCTTCTGATGCCAAAAATAAATTTTTTTTACGGATTTTGGTGCAAGAATCCGTTTTCTTACGGATTTTGGTGTTAATCTCCTTTTCTTAACATATTTTGGCGCTTATAAAGTTCTCTCGCTTCTGACGCCAAAAATACGTTTTTTTATGGATTTTGGTGCAAGAATCCGTTTTTTTTTACAGATTTTCGCACTAAAATACTGTTCTTTACAGATTTTGACGCTAATAAAGTCATCTCGCTTCTGACGGCAAAAATATGTTTTTTTACCGATTCTGGCGCAAGAATCCTTTTTTTTATGGATTTTGACACTAAAATGCTTTTCTTTACAGATTTTGGCGCTTAGAAAGTTATCTCGCTTCTGACGCCCAAAATACGCTTTTTTACGGATTTTGGCGCCAAAATCCGTTTATTTATGGATTTTGGCGCTAAAGTCCTTTTCTTAACTTCGTTAACGCCAAAATATGTTAAGAAGAGTATTTTAGCGCCAAAATCCGTAAAAAAAACGGATTCTGGAGCAAAATCCGTAAATACCCTTATTTTTAGCGTCAGAAGCGAGATAACTTTATTAGTGCCAAAATCCGTAAAAAAAATGGACTATATGACCAAAATCCATAAAAAACGTATTTTTGCCGACAAACACAAAATAACTTTATTAGCGCCAAAATCCATAAAAATGCAGATCTTAGCACAAAACTCTGTAAAAAAAATGGACTTTAGGGCCAAAATCCGTAAAAAAAACGTATTTTTGGCGACAAACGCAAAATAACTTTATTAGCGCCAAAATCTGTAAAAATTCAGATCTTAGTACCAACATCCGTAAAAAAAAAATGGACTTTAGGGCCAAAATCCGTAAAAAAAACGTATTTTGGCGACAAACGCGCGATAACTTTATTAGCGCCTAAATCCATAACAATGCAGATCTTAGCACTAAAATCTGTAAAAAAATGGACTTTAGGGCCAAAATCCTTTAAAAAAACTTATTTTTGGCGACAAACGCAAGATAACTTTATTAGCGCCGAAATCCGTAAAAATGCAGATCTTAGCACCAAAATCCATTAAAAAATGGACTTTAGGGCCAAAATCCTTAAAAAAACGTATTTTTGGCAACAAACGTGAGATAACTTTATTAGCGTCAAAATCCGTAAAACAGCTACAAGATGACATATAAATGCAATGAGGTGCTTTATATTCCTATTTGTAGGGCGGAGTTACATCCAATGGCTTAATTTATGCATACATTAAAAAACAGGCTTGAAGACTAGCCAAAAACGCTTGTAAAAAACGTGGCAAAAAACGCAAATCGCGGCAAAAAACTGCCGTTTTTTCAGCTACTTTTGACAGGCAGTGGACAGAAAACTCAGCTTCATGAACGTTTTTAGTAATTTGTTTTCAGGTCGTTTTTTGTCCACAGCAGTGTAGACATAGCCTAATCATCTCCCATAGGCCATGTTCACACGGCTTAAAATGTGGCGTATTTCGGTACATATTTACACGCCGAAGTGCGCTAATTACGGGCTGAAAACGGCCCAGTCATTACGGTAATCCACAGTTCTCATAGAGAACTATGGAATACGTCTCCTCTCCCTGCTCGGCGAATCCGCCGGGCGGGGAGATAATTGACATTACGGCCCGCAATTACGCCGTGTGGACGGGGGCGGAGCGGGAGCAGGGGAGTGAGTGGGGGGCCGGCACTTCGTATACGCCGCTGGTATTTCACATGTCAATTAGCTCCCCGCCCGGCGGATTCGCCGAGCAGGTAGAGGAGACGTATTCCATAGTTCTCTATGAGAACTGTGGATTACCGTAATGACTGGGCCGTTTTCAGCCCGTAATTTGCGCACTTCGGCGTGTAATTATGGACCGAAATACGGCCCATTTTAAGCCGTGTGAACATGGCCATAGGCTTCTAATGTAAAAACGTCCTGCTGTCTATACTGAGCTTCTTTTTTCTGCTCGTTTTTTTTTCTGGTCGTATTGTGCAACATGCTCTAAAAAACGCCAGAGCAGAGAAGTAAATTTACTACAGGAGTCTATGTAAAGCACTGGACATCTTATGGCGCGTTTTTTGGCGCGTTTTTGCGGCGTTTTTTGCTGCGATTTTTCCATGAAAACCCTCCCAGGAGACCCAATTCCCACCTATAGTGGGTGTTAATAGAGGTTATACCTGATCAAATTTGCATAAGTGTCTGATGTGTCCTTTTTTGTACCTTTTCTAATAAAATGATCATGCTTTGGTCGCTACCGATTTTTGCGCAATTCATATATGTTTCGCTAAAAATAAGTTATTTATGGATTTTGGCGTAAGAATCCGTTTTTTGCGGATTTTGGTGCTAAAATCCCTTCCTTAATGCATTTTGGCGCTAATAAAGTTATCTAGTTTCTGATGCTAAAAATAAGTTTTTTTACGGATTTTGGCGCAATAATCGTTTTTTTGGCGGATTTTGGTGCTAAAATCCTTTACTGAACATATTTTGGCACTGATTAAGTTATCTCGCGTTGGAAGCTAAAAATACGTTTTTTTACGGATTTTAGCGCCAGAATCCATTTTTTTAACGGATTTTGGCTCTAAAATCCTTTACTGAACATATTTTGGCGCTAATAAAGTTATCTCGCTTTTGGCGCAAAAAAAAATACGTTTTTAAGGATTTCGGTTGCCAAAATCCGTTTTTAGATGGATTTTGGAGCTAAAATCCGTATCTTTACAGATTTTTGCGCTAATAAAGCGATTTAGCTTTGACACAAAAAAATAAGTTTTTTATGGATTTCGGCGCCAGATTAAGTTTTTTTTACGGATTTTGGTGCTAAAATCCGTATCTTTACAGATTTACAGATTTATGAAACATGGCCGGACCATTGTAAACTTGGCACTTCTTACCGTATGTTTCACCCATACACCCTAATAGATTGTAAGCTCTCACGAGCAGGGCCCTCACACCTGGTGTCTCATTTGTAAGTACTTTTAATGTGTAATGACTGTATGTTTACCCTTGAATTTGTAAAGTGCTGCGGAATATGTTGGCGCTATAGAAATAAAGATTATATTATTATAATTATTATTATTATTATTATTTGGCGCTAATAAAGTGATCTCGCTTCTGACACTAAAAATAGTTTTTTTTTACGGAATTTGGCGCCATAATGCATTTTTTGTGGGATTTTGCCGCTAAAATCCTTTTCTTTACAGATTTTGACGCTAATACAGTTATCTTGATATATGGAAAGATAATGTGGGTTTTTGTGGATTTTGGTGCAAAATTTAATAAAGTAGTAGCTCGCAGCAGCACACAAAGGACAATGTGCTCAAAATGGCTAAAGTGATCTAAAGGAAGTGACTACTTAACATGTTAACTCCACCTGTAGGGTGTAGTTTACATCCAATGGCTTAATTTGTGCATACATTAAAAAGCAGAGCAAAGATGCTCCAAAAACGCTTCAAAAAATGCTCCAAAAAACGCTCCAAAAAAGAAAAACGCGCCACAAAAAAGGCCGTTTTTTCAGCTGCTTTTGACAGGCAGTGGACAGAAAACTCAGTTTCATGAACGTTTTTAGTAATTTGTTTTCAGGTTGTTTTTTGTCCACTGCAGTGTAGACATAGCCTTAGAGAGGGGAAATAAGAAGAAAAAATTTGAAGCAAAAAGTGTGGTCTGAAGTGTATTTTTTGGGGGGATACATGCAGGGGCAAAGCTAAAGGCTCGTGGGCCCAGGGGCAAAAGTTCAGACCCCCACCCCTCCCCCCAACACCGGACAACAGTTGTGGACCACTAGATTTTAAGTTTTATAACTTTTGGAATGTTATTTTTATTTTTTTTTGCATTTTATTTTTAGTTCCCCTAGGGTACTTGGTAACAAGATAGCGCGAGTGCTCGTACATTGTTCTGCAGTAATAAGATATTGCAGAACAGTATACAATAGTGGCTCTGCCTATGGCATGGTGCAATCTAAGTAGTAACATGTCATTCATGGAGGTCCTCTTTAGGCCTCTGGTTGTCATGATTACCACTTGGCATCCCGCCATCTTGTGGTCGTGGAGAGGGTGTGATCGAGGACTGGAACAGTGTGCAGCCCATTACTTAATCCTTTAGATGCCACAGCCTCATGTACCGCTGCATCTAAAGTAAAATGACAGAATTGGTACAGATAGACCAGCATACCACACTGAATAGCCTTCAACACTTAAAGCATATCTAATGTGGTATGCTGGCACTTGTAGTTCCACAGGTGCCGCTGTGGAACTACACCAGACAATCTGAAAGATAAGGCACTGTATCTATCTATCTATCTATCTATCTATCTATATATATATATATATATCTATATATATATATGTGTGTGCGCATATATATGTATGCGTGTACAGAAATGTGTATACTTTGTTACATAAGACTGGCTAGTGTGGCAGACAGGCTGGGACTTATAGTTCCACAGAGGCTGCTTAGGAACTACAAGTACCAACATGCCAAACTAGTTAGCCTTAAAAGCATAGAGCAGGAATCCTCAAACTGCGGCCCTCCAACTGTTGGGAAACTACAATTCCCATCATCCCCATTGTTATAGATTATATAAATGCATGATGTGAGTTGTAGTTTCCCAACAGCTGGAGGGCCGCAGTTTGAGGATGCTGGCATAGAGCATATGTAGAGTTGTATGCTGGTACTTGTTGTTTCTCAGCAGCCTCTGTGGAACTACAAGTCCCAGCCTGTCTGCCACACTAGCCAGTCTTATGTAACAAAGTATACATATCACAGGCAGGGGCGTAACTACTGGGGTAGCAGGGGTAGCAGTTGCTCTGGGGCCCGTGCGGTTCGGGGGGCCCGCGCCCCAGGGCAGCTGCTACCGCGTCCGCTACCCCGGTAATGCCGCTCCTGGGCCCGCCGGCAGTGAACTTAACAGTTCACTGCGGCGGGCGGGGAGCTGAGGAGCCCGGCGCATCCTGCCTCTGTACGCCCGGGCCCTCCGGCCCGAGCATTCAGAGGCAGTGCCTCCATGGAGATAGCAGAACGGAGCGCCGATCGCTCCGCTCTGCTACTTCCCCTGCGGGCGCTCTGTGATCACGTGGGCGAGCGCGGTGACATCACATCACCGCGCTCGCCCGCGCTGAGCACAGAGGCTGCAGTGAGGCGCATCGGGGGAGAGTGGACCGAGGTAAGTAATCTATGTCTTATTTTACCTGCCCCTAAGCCTCCCTGTATACTCCTGAGCCACCTGTATACCCCCTAAGCCACCTGTATACCCCCTAAGCCTGCCGTATACCCCCTAAGCCGCCTGTATACCGCCTAAGCCTCCCTGTATACCCCCTAAGTCGCCTGTATACCTCCTAAGCCGCCCTGTAAACCCCCTAAGCCACCTGTATATCCCCTAAGCCTGCCTGTATACCCTCTAAGCCTGCTGTATACCCCCCAAGCCTGCCGTATACCCCCTAAGCCGCCTGTATACCCCCTAAGCCTCCCTGTATACCCCCTAAGCCGCCTGTATAACCCCTAAGCCGCCTGTATACCCCCTAAGCCACCTGTATACCCCCTAAGCCTGCCGTATACCCCCTAAGCCTCCCTGTATACCCCCTAAGCCGCCTGTAAACCCCTAAGCCGCCTATATACCCCCTAAGCCGCCTGTATACCTCCTAAGCCTCCCTGTATACCCCCTAAGCCGCCTGCTGTATACCCCCTAGGCCGGCCGTAATACCCCCAAAGCATGCCGTATACCCGCTAAGCCGCCTGCCGTATACCCCCTAAGCCTGCCTATAACCCCCCTAAGCCTGCCTGTATACCCCCTAAGCCGCTGTATACCCCCCTAAGCTTGCCTTATAACCCCCCTAAGCTTGCCTTTATAGCCCCCTAGCTGCCTTTAATGCCCCCCCCCCTAAGCCTGCCTTTATAGCCCCTAACCTGCCTTGCATAGCCCCCAAAACCTGCCAGCATAAACCCCCAAAACCTTCCTTGCAATACCCCTAAAGCTGCCTAATTAGCTCTAAGATCAGCCTGCCTGAATATCCCTAAGCTACCCGGAACCTAACAGCCTATATAGCCCCCTAAAGCTTCCTACCTAATTGGGCCCCTAAAAGCCCACCAACCCCTGTCACCTGTATGGCTCCCTATAGCACCTAAAACCCTGCCTGCCTATATGGGCAACTCCTATTGGCTACCTAAACCTTGCCTAATTCCCGGGCCCCATAAATCCTATCAAAAACCCCGCCTGCCTAAATGACCCCATATAGCCAGGGGCAGTGCGAAAAGTCAGGGTTCTAAGATATTTTGTGTCTAAAATCTGCAGGACAAGGTGTTGGAAAGAACGTCATCATGAAGGCGGCTGGACCGATGTAAACAAAGGGAAGTCAAACGACTTACAGAGAAACATCACCTGTGGAGTCCCAAGAATGAAACACACTAGTAATCACTTATAGTCTACAGAAACCCTTGTAACATGATTCTAAACCCCTATATGGGCACTGTATGGTGTTTATAAAACCGTCTACAAAGCCTGTTTTCACCGGGAATCTACCACTTTTAAAACGGTCACGGGTTATGGAGGTAAAATTAAAGGCTCCCGGGGCCTGTGTCCCATTTGTAAAATACCACATATGGCGGGTACTATTGGTTCTTTTGTATACTGATCAGAAATAGTGTAGGGGAAATTATTCGTCCCCTACTTTGTAATTTTGGGTCTTTTTTTGGGGTTTCTGGGCGGTTTTTAAACCCGGCCCAAATTATTTTGATTTTACTGGAAAATTTTGGGTTTTTGGTTAAAGTGGATTTTGGGTTTTTGGTTAGCAATAAAAATTTGGGTTAAAAGTGTCTGGGTAAAAGAATTTCCCCCTTGTATTTATCTTTTATTATTTTAACATTTTGGTACTGGGAAAGGTTTCCCGGTGGGGTAGGGTGGGTGGGCAGGGGGGTTTAAAGGGGGCCCCCATCCCAAAAGTTTGCTTTGGGGGCCTTGGTTTTTCTTAGTTACGCCCCTGATCACGGTTTAATAACAAAAAGGGCAAAAACTGTAACTGCTTTTTTTTTAAAAAAAGTTTACCTTACTGTGTTTCCTTTTGATTTTCCGGTTCATGTTCCAGATCCCCAAAAAGGAAAGGTGTTTAGTTTGTTTGGCGAGGGTGCGTTTTGTTTCCCCTTTCCCCTGATTTTCCCCCGTTTTGGGACGCTGGTAGAAAGGACTAAAGCCCAGCCCTTCCTTTTCGGGATTTCCCCAGACACCGCCCCTTTTTAAAAAGATGTTTGGTTGAGCTTTTTTCGGCCCCAAGGGGAACCGGGGGCGGGGGGCAGGGGACCTTGGGGTGACTGCTGTTCGCTGGGGCTATTTTAAACCCGGCAAAGATGGGGGCTTTTGGTGCGGGGGGCCCCCCTGGTTGGGGGGCCCGGCCCCCGGGGCCCAATAGGGGACCGCTGCGAACTCCGGGGTAGCAAAGCCAACGGGTTTTTACTGTGACTTTTTGATCCCCTTTTTATTTCCAATTTTTTGGGGGGGGGGATTTTTAAAATGCACAAAAAAAAAACCAAATTTTGGTTGTTTTTGGGAAAATTTTTTTTTCTTCATGCTTTTACAGCTTAAAACGGGTTTTAAATGTTTGTTTTATTTTAATAGATTGGACCTTTTTTAACGAACTTAAACGTTTTAACAATTTTTGTTTTAACTTTTTTATTTTTTTAAATTTTGTAAAAATAAAAATGGGGGGAGGGTCATTTCAAATTTAATAACTTTTTTTTAAAACGTTGTTCTTTTTACTTTAAAGGGGTTTATGTTCCCAAAAAAGGGTTGGGTGTTGTTAAACAAAAAGTTTTTGTGATCCCATGTCTGGGTCAATTTTGAAAAAGGGTTTGGGTTTTCAATGAAAAATACACCGATGTGTTTTTTTACATCAGGGTCTGCCCAAATTACTCTTTTTCGGTTCCGTTCCAAAAATTGGGAAAAGGGGAAAAACCGGGCCACAAAAAAGGCGGGCGCCCTGAATTTTTTGGGGAAAAAACCCACCGCCCCGCCGCCCCCTCAACCCCCCCGCATGGGGGCCCAAACAACAGGCTCGCCGTCCACTTTTAAACCCCTCTTGGGCTGGCGGGAAAATTAATGGTTTTTCCCATGGTTTAGTGGGGGAAAGCGGGGCGTCGTGGGTTTAACCATTAAACCCCCCGGGCCGTGGTTTTCCTCCCTCCCTTGCGGGGGCACTCCAGTCCCCTTTCACCCGGGGGGTAAATTTAAAAAAAAAGATGTACCCCGGGTTTTTTCCCCCCAATTTTTGGGGGGGAAAAAAGTGCAATTTAAAAAGTTCAAAATATACAATACTTTTCCCACACGGGACCCAGAGAAAAACAATAGAAAAAGGAAACCCCAAATTTGTTGTGTGTGTATAAAATAAAATATTATTGAACCCCAAACACATTCCCAAAATTTTAGGGGGAGTTGACTTGACGGTTTTTTAAAGCACTGCCAGTGTGGTTTGCGTGTTAAAAAAAATTTTTTCGGCCCCTTGAAAACTGGGAATTTTCCCCACGACAAACGACCCAAAGGCCCAAAGGCAGATTTTTTTTCTCGAACCTTTATTTCGGGTAGTGTTTTCAAAAACCCCCCTCAAAGAAATTTATTTTTTGGTACCCGCTGACACAAACCCCCAAATAAAAAAAACTCGAGTTAAAACCCAGTGTCTCTAAACAAAAAAACACTGGTTTTTACATGGGGTTTAAAATTTGGTAAATCAGTTTTCCTTTCAGTTGGACGCCGGTTCTGAGGCAGACCAAAAAAAAAAAAAATTTTCTTTTTTTTTTCCAAAAGAAAAAAAGTAAATATTTTTTTCCTTGGGCTTTAAAATTTTTTTTTGGTAACCCTTTTTAAAAAGTATGTTCCCATGGAAATATAGCGGGGCGTCCTGTGTGCTTGCTTTTTATGCTGGGGGGTTTTGGGACTTTTACATTAGGCCAGTCCAAAAACTTCTAAAAATGTTTGGGGGGCCCTTTCCCCAAATTTCATTTTCTTTTCCCCCCCGGGGCCAAAAAAGGGGAAAGGGAAAAGATTAAAACGGGCTAGACACTTTGGCTGTACAGTATATAACAACATCTTCCCCTATACGGGAAAACTTTCCCCTACTCACATGTACAACAAACACCTAGCACCCCTTGCCCTTAAATTTACTGTCCCCCCTGAAAGCCCGGGCTCCCCTTTGGAAAATTTTCAAGGAAAGAGCTTCTCTTCTTTTTGGATAAAGGCCCCAGGAGCAAAAAAAGGGGAAATGGGAAATAAAAACGGGATGGAAAGTTTTACGGGCCCCCAGATACAAAGTTTTGCTGGCTGTTAGCACCCTTCTGTGCCCCCCTCAGACTTTTCCCAAAAAACCCGCTGCTCTAAATTGCACTGAAAACCGGAGGTTGCTCCCCCTACTCTTGAAACCCCCCAAAAAGGGCACGAAATAAAAGGGGGGAAAACGGTTTAATTTCCCTTTCTGTGCCCCTGCTCTCCCCACTTATTTTTATTCTCATGCTTTCATATGGATTATTTTTTATTAAAGGGTAAAAGTGGGGTAAAACCGTCCCAACCCAGAAAAAAAGTGGGGGGACCATTTTCCCCTCCGAAACCCCCTAAATTTTAAAACCAAAGGGGGTTTAGGGGCCCCCTTTTAAATTACCCCGTTTTTTAACTCGGGAGGGAACCTGGGTTTATCATTACTAAAAAGTCCAGTGATTTCGGAAAAAAACATTGGTTCAAAAAAGTAAAAATTTGCCCCAAAGGGCAAAAAAAAAACCAAAAGTACCCAATGAGAAATTCTACTAAAGATGCAAAAAGTAAATCTAAAGTGGGGCCATTTCAGCTTAATTTACACTACTGGCCCAAAAATTTGTTGGTACCCCAAAAAATTAAAGAAATAGTAGAAAAAACCAAATGGTCACTGAAAAACTTGAAACTTACAAATGTAAGAATACATTTACATGTACTGAAAATCTTGAAAGAAAATCAGACAATGCTTTTGAAGTGTGGTTCCACAAAAAATTGTAAAAAAAAACAAACTAATCAAATTGACATGGACCAAAATTATAGTACCCCTAACTTAATATTTTGTTGCCCAACCTTTTAAGGCAAAAACAATATTTTCTGTAGCTTACAATGAGACTTGTGCACCTGTTCACAGGTATTTTCACCCACTGCCTGTGAGCAAACTGCTTCAGCTATCTCAGATGTAAAAGTGGCTTCTTCAGAATAAAGGTTTCAGCTCCTTCTACAGATTTTTAGCAGGATTATTATCAGGACTCCTAGCACACCAGTTGAGAAAAGTCCAATGCTTTTCTCTTAGCCATTCTTGGATGCTTGTATCTGTGTGTTTTGGACCATCATTATGTTGGAGGACACATGACTTGAAATGGAGACTAAGCTTTCTGAAACGGAGCAGCACATTTCACTCTAGAATTCCTTGATTGTCGAGATTTCATTGTACCCTGCACAGATTCCAGACACACTGTGTCAGATGCAGCAGAGCAGCCCCAAAACATAACTGAGCCTACTCCATGTTTCATAGTAGGTAGAATATTCTTTATAAGCTTCATTTTTTGCATCTGTGAACATAGTGCTGATGCAACTTGCCAAAAAGTTTTGTCTCATCTTTCCAAAGAACATACTACCAGAAGTTTTGAGGCTTGTCAATATGCATTTTGGCAAATTCCAGTCTCACTGTTTTATGGTTTGCTTTCAACAGTGGTTTCCTCCTTGGTCGTCTTCTATTAAGTCCACTTTGGCAAAGACAGTCACAGATGGTGTGATCTGACACTGATGTACCTTAACCTTGGGGTTCACCTCTAAGATTTTTGGAAGTTGTTTTGAGCACTTTGGTTACTATTTATATTATCGGTCTCTTCAATTTGTGCCCACTTCCAGGGAGGTTGGCTACAGTCCCATAGACCTTAAATTTCTGAATAATATGTGCAATTGTAGTAACAGACACATAAAGCCATTTAGAGGTAGTCGTATAACCTTTACTGTTAACATGTTTGCCTATAATTTTCTTTCTAATCTCCAGAGACAACTTCCTCCTTAGTTTCCTTTGATTCTTGTTTAGTGTGGCATATACCATGATACCAAACAGCACAGTGACTACTTTTCACCTATCAAATAGACAGACTGACTGACTAGCTACAAGTCTGAAGACACATGTGGTGCTTATTACAGGATACACCTTTAACATATTTCTATGTAAAATTATTTTACATCTTTTCTAGGGGTACCATTATTTTTTCCAAGGCCTGTTTCACTATTTTTCTGGGGGGTTTGGGAACACAATTTAAACCATGTTTGATTTTTTTAGTTTGATTTTAAATACATTTAATTTATTTTATTTTTTAGGTTTAAGTTATTTCAGTGACCATTGTGGGTTTTTTTTTTTAAAAAAGAAGGGTCAAAATTTTTTCAGTGTGCAGAAAACAGATCCTGAAAGGGAGAGTTCACTGTTTGCCCCCAAAAAAAAGTGAAAGGTCCGGGGGATAGCTCGATTTTTTTTCCCCCTTTGGGGGTGTCCCCTAAGTTTTTCCCCTCCATTTATAGATACATCCCTTTTATGCCTGCCTCTTTTCCCCTCCCCTTACACCACACACTCATAAATCATGTTTTTATGTTACTATGATCTAAGAGTCAAAACTTTTTTTACTTTTCTGTTTATGGAGCTATGTGTGGGATTCATATGTGTGGGTTAAGTTTACGACTAAAAAGCCGACAGGGCACAAAAGCCCACCAGTCTTGCACTTTGCCACTTTCTAAAATAAACAACACTATAAACACGAGCAAGAAAATAAAAGTAAACCTCCTAATCACAGAACCCGGAAAAGGAGTGAATTCACTTTTACAATCAGGGATAAGTGTACGCTGCCACTATACAAGTGCTGATATTACCTATAATATAGAGACCACATAATAGACACCAGTTTGGGTTGCTATCACAGGAATACAGCACTGATCCAACACAGAAGCAAAATAACCACAGACATCCAGGGATTCACGGGAGATGATGATTTGTCTTCTCTAATGAGTTGTTCTTTTTTCCTTTTCTTCTCCATCCGACTGAGACTGACATGATGACTTCTCCCGGACATGACTTGACACTGCAGAACTTACCACACAAACATCCTAAACTTCTCACTTTTACAGCACTTCCATACTAATTTCTACCTTTATTATGGGCATCCCCCATTAAGTAGGAAGGTATTAGTATTGTCCCCCATTAAGTAGGTAGGTATATAGGCCTCTCCATTAGTAGATACAGAGACCCCAGTAGGTAGGTATATAGGTCCACTGTAGGTAGGTATAGAGGCCCTCTGTAGAAAGATAGGTATGCCGGCCCCCTGTAGGTAGGTATATATGACTCCTGTAGATAGATACAGTGGGGAAAAAAAGTATTTAGTCAGCCACCAATTGTGCAAGTTCTCCCACTTAAAAAGATGAGAGAGGCCTGTAATTGACATCATAGGTAGACCTCAACAATGAGAGACAAAATGGGAGAACAAATCCCGAAAATCACATTGTCTGATTTGGAAATAATTTATTTGCAAATTATGGTGGAAAATAAGTATTTGGTCAATAACAAAAGTTAATCTCAATAATTTGTTATATATCCTTTGTTGGCAATGATGTCAAAAGTTTTCTGTAAATCTTCACAGTTTTGGCACACCCTGTTGCTGGTATGTTGGCCCATTCCTCCATGCAGATCTCCTCTAGAGCAGCGATGTTTTGGAGCTGTGGCTGGGCAACAAGGACTTTCAACTCTCTCCAAAGGTTTTTTATGGGGTTGAGATCTGGAGACTGGCTAGGCCACTCAAGCACCCTGATATGCTTCTTACAAAGACACTCCTTTGTTGCCCTGGCAGTGTGCTTGGGATCATTGCCATGCTGAAAGACCCAGCCACGTTTCATCTTCTATGCCCTTGCTGATGGAAGGAGGTTTGCATTCAAAATCTCACGATACATGGCCCCCTTCATTCTTTCATGTACACGGATCATTCGTCCTGGTCCCTTTGCAGAGAAACAGCCCAAAACCATGATGTTGCCACCCCCATGCTTCACAGTAGGGATTGGGGTTCTTTGGATGCAATCAGCATTCTCTCTCCCCCAAACACGACTACTTGTGTTTTTTCCAAAACCCGTTTACTTTGGTTTCATTGACCAATAAA